>JAJONR010002862.1:0-90216 GCA_029582245.1 Solanum etuberosum
TCATTTGTTAACTAATGATTTCTAGTGAATTGAGGCAATGATTGGTTTGGAATAACTTAAGGGGATATAGGGTGTAGGGACATTAGTTTTGAAATGGTTGGTTCTGTGAATTAACATGCAAACTTCATAATTTGATTTCAATATTTTTCCCGGTTTCTTTTGAGAAGTAAATATAAGGTGTACTATATATTATATGAATATCATTAGAGTTGTGTTATTTTAAATAATTAAGACTTTACTCTACGCTTGAGAAGTAGGAAGTTGATTATTTATTTGGGTGAGTTTTTAGATTTAGGCTAGACATATAATAATATGAGTTTCAACAGACTCATTTACTTACCAATAATACATATTTGATAAATTGGGAACGTTCTGAAGTTTTACGAAAAGAAAGGAGAAATCTTGAAGATTCGTGGTACGTGTTGGGCATACGAGGTATGCTAAGACATTTTAGACTTTGTTGAAGGACGTATTTCTAATTAAAGATAAAATATATAATAGACAATGGGTAAGGGCGAAAGTTGTGGGTCTCATACCAATGGTGTGACGGATGTTGGTACGAGTACCAGTGTTATAAAGGAAAAAATTATTACTTTAGAATGATAGAATACAATCTGAGAATTCTAAAGCATATGGCCATTAGCTGATATATTATTGACCTGGTTTTTTTGTGTGGTTGTATTTCTTTATTGAACTCAAATATTTGTTATAGTTGAGGTGATTATATGTCATATCGATATTTAATTGATTGAGATGCATCATTATCCCATTTTATTGATATTATATTATGCACATGCATTAATATAAAATTGAGTATATGTTGGGCACGTGGAGATTGTCTATCCTGGAATTGTTTGATTTAATGATAGTGCGTTGAGATCATCCATACAGATATGATGAGATCATCTATGTTGGTATATGGACCTTGCTAGTCCCCAAGTGTTACGAATTCTTGATGTATTTCAGAGGAGGATCTGTATATATGGTCGAAAGAGTACTTGCCATTTGAGGCATATCATTTCATAGGGTTGCTTTTCATTACATCTCATTACATATTTCATTCTTGTTTGACTATGTGCTTCATTGTCAGTTAGATATTATGTGACATTTGATTATCCCTATTTGATGAAAGTTGACTGATAAATATAATGTAGACTTAATAAACTAGAGGATGATTTTCATATATACTCATGTCACTACTTTCTCATTGTTAGTCTATGACAAATGCTAGGTACATGTGGTTTTGTACTTACACTATACTTGTTGCACTCTTGTGGGTGGAGATATTATCCCGAATACCAGTGGATCTCGTGGAGCTTTCTGAGTCCTAACTTGGATTATCTTGGAGTTGTGGTGTGCTTGGCTATTCCGCAGCCCACATCTTCTTTTATCCTTTTATTTATATTGTTTTTTAGCATTCGGACAGGATATTCCTGACATTTAGACCTTTCATTAGTTTTCAGACTTTCACAATATTTGAAAAACTCTTGCACTTATGACATCAAACCTTGGGTGGTATTTTAGTTTTTCCGCAATTCATTTCACAAGACTTATTTTCGAGTTATTTTACATGTATCTTACCTTTCTCTTATTATATTAAAATGAATTGTACAATTATTGGGTTTTCTTACCTATCAGTTGGCAATATATGTGTCATCATGATTTGTGAATTAAGGCATGATAGGTTTTTAGTATGTACCATACTTGGTTAGTAGAATGCATTCCTTAACCTTCTTTTCAGGTAGTTTTAGAAAATTGAGCATGTCAACATTTGTTTGCATTGATTGTATGAATCCGTGTTGTATCTTTATGGTTGGTTGTATTGATATTGGTTGCTTGTTCTTGGAATAAGCCTAGGTGTAGAGTAGTGTTTGCCTTAGACTGCCCATTTTGAGTTGAGAGGCCTTAGGATCTCTTCGATATTGCTTCTGTTGGATTAACTCATTGTAGAGTGATATATGATACTTGGGTCTAATAGTATGAATCCTTAGCTAGGTGCTCAACTCTTATGACCGTTCATCCATAATTTTCCTTATGTTTTAGCCTTCGGTGTTTCATTGGCGATTTTCGGCCTTGTTGGTTCTATTGCATAGTGTATTGGTTTTTGAACTGGAGTAGGACTTCGGTGACTATGAAGGTTGTATCTCTATACCGTATGTTACCGCATGAAGACGAGTGTTTGATCTGGAGGTATTCAGATTCTTCTAGCCACGATATGACACCTTGCCATATTTTTTTAGCCACAGTTCGAGGCTCTGGAACATCTCTATTAGCCTATATTCATGTCCGGGCACACTTTTCTTAGTCAGATTCGAGTTCTAACATGGTGGTTCTATTGAGATCTTTAGGGTACCTTTGTCATGGTCAATTCCAGGGTCAGCCATTTTAATTGTGAAATACTTGTGTCTTCCTAGTGTTATCCTTAGCTTTTGTATGTACTTATCGGGCTTATGAGGGCCCATTTGAGTTATTTACTTTCAATTGCACACGAATGTACCTTCTAGGCTTATAGGGGTCCAGTTAGGTTATAGATAGCTACTTTACTTACTCCTTCGTTCTTCCAAGAATCGTGAGTTTTGTAGTTAGACTGTTTTTTCTTTTTTCATTCATATAACATCTTGTCACCATTTATTTCCTTTCTTTTCTTATTGTTTTTAATTTCCAAACTCAGTCGGCATATGATACCTACTTGGTACATCTTGTTTTGGTATTCATGCAACACTTTACATATATTATCTTAATCCAAATTTGAGCACAATCTTACCATGGTGATTCAAGCCCGTTTCAGAGATCTTCGGAGATAGAATGTGAGCTTACGGCATCCTAGTTTGTAGAACCTCATCCGGTCGTGATGGGTAGGTCCACAGGGAATGAAATTGGGCCAAAAAAATTTCTAGGTAGTGACTTTAATTTTTTTGCCTAGGCTATTCTCAAAATAAATCTGGGCTAGGTGAGGTCTAGGGCCACCCGAGAATAAATGGGGTGTGATTTTGAGATTTTGTTGTTATATTCTTATAGCTAAGACATTAAAGATTCCATATGGCCTTTTGGAATTTAATTCGGGTTAGTTGAACTTCCAGGATTGAACTTGATGTGAAAGGTATGTGTCGGAACATCAAGAGAAGAGTTTGTGTTGTAAAAATAAAATTTTTCTAGAGTTAAGGTTTCTGAAGTCGCGTTGAGCTCTCTATAGCAGACAAGGTCCTGCTATAGTAGAGTGTGCAGACCGCTATACCGGGGTAAGTTACCTCTATAGCAAGATTATGGCCGGTGTAGTGAGTGGATTGGGATTTACGAAGAAAATAGCCTAAAACTCCTATATTCAGCACTTTGAGTTCTTGAACTTGGAAGGGGCGATTTTAGGCAGTTTACATCAGTTTTCTTACGGAATTCATCGTTAAAGGTAAGAATTTGACTCTCTAACCTTGTAAATTGATTTTTAAGCATTAGAATCTAGGTTATTGCTATTGGGGGAAGGTTTTAACATGATTCCATAGTGGGAAAGAGCCCTAAGTCGGGGTAGATGATCATATTTTTTCCGGGGTTAGGATTTGTTTATAATTTGGATAAATTAATAGGTTATTAGTGATTGATTGTTATTTATATTGTTTGTTTTAGACAAATAACAAGACAAGGCACTTCGGAAAGGGAAAACTCGAGTAACTTAGAGTTACCAAGAGGCTTGATTTGAGGTAGGTAATGTTTGTATGTTTTCGATTTATGTTCTTGTTGTATCAATTTTACAATAAATGATAGGGAGACATATGAAATAACATCATTTAGGTAAGCTCACGCAATGTGCTATATGGTTGTGCATGTTTGTTTGTTATTGTTGGTTGGCTCCAGTACCACCAGTACACTAACTATAGATGTCTCTGATACCATTACAATAAAATAACTATAGATGGCTCGGGTACCACATCATTACACTAACAACTTGGGTTTGGATTCCGTGAGAGGACCAAATATGTGATTATGGTTTCATGAGAAGACTTGGTATTCACATTATGATCATGTGGGACACGTATTTATAAATTGTTTGACCTAAGTGTTTTTATTTCATGACATGTGACTTAGAGTCTATGTGGTTGATGATTGATGTATGTTACACAATGTTCTGTGTTACTGTGTTGTGGTGACTGTTTACATTCATATCATGGACTAGCCGCGTGATCTTACTAGTACACGATGATTTCTGTACTAATATTTCACATGTTCTTTTCCTTGTTCAGTATAGGGCATCTTCCAGTTTTTGATCCGAGACTTCAGTTGAGAGACGCCTGATTTCTAGTCCAAGGGTGATCTTCGTCTTTTAGGATACCATGGAATCTTCTACATCTTCTATTCTATTGGTTTAGACACAAACCTACAGACTTTAGTATATGTTTTCTTTTGGTGTTGCACCCCCAAGGTCAATGTGTTAGAGTTTTAGGTATGATGACTTTTAGTTCTTACGGTTTTTTTTTCCTTGAATGTTTTTATACTATCGGGTTGAGTTTATAGGGACTCAATACTTTAGTAACTAAACTATTCATCCTTATTTATATTTTAAACTTGTTTATTTATTAATGGTTTTGGGTAAATTCGGGTTAGTCGTTGGTTCTCCCACCGGGTGATTTAGTGAGGGTGACACTCATGACGGTCAAGGTCGTTACATAGTTCAACTTATCATCATTTTTATATAGTTTTGACTAGCCTTTTGTATTTGAGACAAGTATGTATATTTTGGTCTACTTTTGGGACTTGCACTCTTGTAGCGCTTTGTATTCTTTCCACCATGTCATGGGATTGGTTCTTGTACTCTTATTTATATTTATTGATGTATTTCTCATTTTCATTGCACTTTCCTTATAACATTGCTATTATATTCTCATTAGTTGTTGATTATTCCCAATATGTTTGTTACTTGTTATTCCAGGATATGGATTGACTTACCTACTTGTGGATAATGTTAATTGTCATCATGAATCGAGTTTTCAGATCGTGATAGATATGTTGAGTCCATGCCCTAGTCAGATACTATACTCTTAGAGGTTTGCATATCTACGTTGTGTTGTAGAAACATGATGGCCTTATCATTCATTATTATAGATATTGTGGTGGTCTTGTCTGCACGCACAATGACTGATATGATTATGTTATAAGAAGCTTTTGAGTTACTTGAAATCATCTCCAACACTTTGAGTATGTCATTCTTGACTTTAGCTTTTGTTGGATTATTCTTTATGTATATGTGGTTGAGATGTTTTTGTTGTATACGTTTTTTGTATACCTTTTGTATGACTTCTTTTGTTTTAATTTTTAAAAACACTTGAGGAGAGTTAGACAGAAGCGAATCTAAAATTTTATGTGATCTTGTGTTTGTATTTTGGGATAGTTGATGCAAAGCTTGACATAAATGTGTCTTTACAGAAACTTAATTATGAATAACTTTTTAAGAGTTGAACGACGATAGATACATATGGGTAGGTAAATTTTTTATACAAACAAATAGATATATGAGACATGTTCTTGAAGTCGAGGATTTTATTATTCACTAGTCCGTGGGAACGTGTGTTGCACGTTTATCCCATATTATTATTGAGTTATTATATAGAAAAAGCTGAAATTAACAATATTAATTTTATCATTTTCATTATATTCATCAAATAAAATCCATAACCGTAGAATGTTGCAATTGTCATTAGCAAAAAATATGTGAATCTAATTAAGATATTATAACCTGTAAATATGGTATGCATATATCGATATAACTTATCATCAATAATCTCTCTTTACGCGCTTTATACGTATATTTCATATCCAATTTGAAATATGAAAAGAAAATTTTAAATATATATATAGAAAAATCACTTACAAAGGATCACAAGTTTACATTAAAATAATACCAAAATTTCAATTCTTGAAATATTTCCGAACATCTTCAAGAGATATGTATCCTTCATCTACATCAATTAGAATCGAAACTAAAATATAAAAACTATTGTTGCGTAAAATATATATATCTTTATTTCATTCGAACCCATACATAGTGATAAAAATTCATTTCCTTCCAAATGTTTATTCTCTATCTATCAATATTATTACATATGATGATGTCTTCGATTAAAATGTAACACTAATGATACTATCTCTGCCAGTTCTAAGAAGATCAATGATATTTTTTCTTCTGCACCTCGTATCTACTAAAACGGGAAAAAAAAAAAAAAAATTGAATAAAGAGAAATGAGAAAAACAAAATAAGAAAATGGTTCTTAATCGGAAAGAATTTAGTATATTGGAAGCAAAAAGTTCAAATGAGATTTGCAAATTCATTACTCTTATATGTGACTTTTATTTAAATAAGGGGCCTTAGGTAAGGGAAGTTGTTCAAAATAATAAATCTAAGAAGTTGAAGAGAATCAAATTATTAAAGATATCTTAGCCAAAAATAAAAAAGACCCACCAAATTCATATTTTATTGTTGTGAGTATCCTTGCTCTTCATCAGTTATAATTGAAGGTTTGAAGCAGGATCGTGCCAGCAAAGAAGAGCTATAGGCTTAATCATTATTATGAGTATTAATATAGAATATGTAGTTGGTTTGTTATTTATAAAAAGGGTAAAATGGTAAGTCAACTTTTGACTTGAGTTCTTCTCACTTTTAGTAAGATATTATTATAATCATTATTATGATTTCATTGTTTGTTTTATTTACTAGTTACATTTCCTTTTGAAATTTATGAAGAATAAGAGAATACTATTACCTCGTATTAATAAAATGTGCGATGAATATTTATTTATAAATAATTTCCTATCATAAAGAAGGTAACACATTTGTAACGTTCTTTGTTGTTTTATCTTTTTATAATGTCATACAATCCAAGAAAATGCATCATAACAAGAAAGTCATTAGAAAGTCTTCCAAAAACTATTCTTCTAAACAATCGACTGCATGAGTTGAAGGTAGTTCCTCTGTCTTGTCCAATCCGGTAGAAATTATGTTATGAGGAAGTGATCTCATCATGGAACCATCTAATACAGATGAAGGGAACATCATAAGTAGAAGAAAGAGCGACATAAAGAGACACGTCAAATGAAAACACTTATGTAATTTCAATGGAAGATTCCAAAGAGAAAGAAATTAAGATACCATAAGAAAATGTGAATTTAAGCTAACAAAATAAAACTCTTGTGTCTTTTTTCATATTTTCTTGTAGTGCCTTTATTTCTTTACCTTTGTAATTTTCCATTGAAATTGCATCAATGTTCTTATTCTTGATGATGATTTTCTTTTGAGATGATTGTTTTATGTTACTTTGTTTTTTCTCTTATGGTCTTCCATGCATCCATATTAGACATGTTTATGATGACATTGATACCACACATGTGAATTCCTATAGGGTTGGGCTAGACAAAGGATCCAACTCCAATAGTAAAGTTTTTAGTAGAATCATTTTTGGGTGAATTTTTGATGACCTTCTTTTTGTGATATGTTTTCTTGAATGGTATGGCATTACGAATATATCTATCTATTTGAATAACAACTCATATTAACCGGTATATATCAATAGTTATTCCACTCTAAAAAATACATTAATAATTAAGTTTCTTTAAAGACATAGTTATTTCATGATTAGCATCAACTATCACAAAACACAAGCACAACCTCACATAAAATATTATATCCGCTTATGTCCGGCTCCTCTAGTATTTTTAAATAGAAAAATAAATTATAAGTCATAAATTCATCAAAGAAAATTTAAAGAGAGCTCAAAACCTCAAATTTAGACCTAAATCATAAGAATCTAGACATTTATAATATTTGTGTCAAGAAACACACATGTCACATATATTTATCACATCAAAAGAATTTATTTAATATCGAAGATAAATGAAAAAAGATAAAATTAGAATAGAAGTGAGCGCATAAATGAAGAAACTGACCAAGAATCGTAACAAGTGTTCTTTATTAGAATCTTTGATAGCTAGGAAGTGATGCTTGGGTCCTATGGGCCGTAGAATGATCCATAGAAACTTGGATCACGTCTGTTTCCTGCAACTTTTCAACACAAACTGAACTTTCAATTTCTGAGGTGTTAAAATATCTCCTTTTTGGGAATATTCGTCCATTAATGGGACTCAAGCTAGTATAAATAGAGTATACAAAGAAACTAACAACCAAAAATTAATGAAAATTTAATCAAAATGCACATAAAGAAGATAAGTTCACTCCAAGCTAAATCATAACTCAAAAATTAAGTTTTCATGAACAAGCATGCATATGTCTAACACCTCCGAAAATGGAACCTGAGTTGGAGAGGAAAAAAAGCATTTTTGGCACTGAGGTAGTGTCCTAAGAAAGCTATCTACGGGTCGTAGGAAGTCTTACGGGCCGTAGGAAATAAGTTGAGTTTTGGAAAATATTAAGTCTTAGCCAGTTGATCTACGGATACATAGGACGAATTTAAGGTTGTCTACGGGGGATAGGGTGATTCTACAAAAGGATTTGACGCATTGTGATGTGGTCTACAAGTCATAGGTGAAATCCATAAAATTGATTCAGACTTGGTGAAATTTTGGACTTGAACTTGGGACCTACGGATTGGCTTATAAGCTGTAGAAAGAACTACGAGCCAAAGGACGTTTCATTGAAATTGCCCAGTATTTTGAGTCCCAGTAATGATTCTACAGGTTACTAGGATGGTCTGTAGAAGTTCCTACGGACCGTAGGTCAAAGTCGTATCGTCCTCCAGCAGTTTTTAATTAAGGGTATTTTGGTCTTTTCCTACCTAATTTACCCCTATAGTACGTCATTTTGGCCCTATAACTACTCAAACAATTATTTTTTTCAAAACCTAATTAATTCCCTCCCATTAGAAAAAACTCTAAAATTCTCTCGAAGGGTTCTTGTTCCAATTTTCTCAAGAGCTTCAAGGTAAAGAACTATAGTTTAAAGAGCTTGAAGGGTTCCTTCTCCATTTCTTTTGGGCTTTGAGTATCAAGGTATGTGAGAATTCACCAATGGATTGCATTCATTCATTGGGTCCCAAAAGAATCAGAATCTCCAATATTGATTTCGCCCAATTCTGTTAGGGTTTCATACAAATCTCCATGAGTCCTATTTATTATGATTCAATCATTTATTTTAAATCTTACTAAGCATGATTTTATTAGATATCATGGTTTTTAATTGATTTCATATGGACCCATGCCTATGTCTACTTTATGAACATTAATTATGTATTATGATTATGAACTTATGAATTATGATTATGAAAGCTATGCATATTTTTTTAAAAGGATGATTTATGAACTTTGAATGTTTTTGAGATAAGTATCAAAGGATTGTAAAATATTTTCTCACATATGAATGAAATCATGATTTAGATGCTTAGAAAGGTAAGTGTCTATTCTGAAAGTTTATGAAATCATGGTCTTGAAAGGAGCTACTCTACGATGACTTATGATTGGATTGTTTGTTTAATTATACCTTTCCAAATATTTTGATATGAATATATTATGTCTTTTCTGCTGGAATTTACTTAGACCAAGAGGACTTTGAATGGAGGCACTATGTCACGACCCAGGAGTACCCCCTAGATGTGACAAGGCGTACTCAACCCCGAAAGTTCTCATACAAGCCTCCTAGCATATCATAACATAAGGTAAAAGAAATGATGTAAAATTTTAAAACTTTATCCATACGATCATAAAAGCAAGCAGAAGTCTAGACTTGTCTCAATTAGCCATCTAATACAATCTTTGAATCAAATAGGGACACAACCCTTACAATAAAGTCCAAAAATCAAATAACTAGAATGAAACTACTAAATGAAGATATCCGTCCTCGAATCTTGAGGACTCACCACAAACTAGGAGAACAGTCGACCCGAGTTTGAATCAATAGAAGATCGCCTTAAGAACCGGAGCCTACACTTATAGAAAAATGTATAAAAATATGGGTTAGTACAAAAATGCACGAAGTATGATAGCCATGCATAAAAACCTTGAAATCATGCTAAAAAGGATATTTTAGTTGAAAAGCATGCACTTTACCAAGTTTGAAAATCATCATGAACTTTAGTGTAAAAGCACATGTCATAAGCATATTCAACATATAGATCATCATAGCATAATAGGACCATCTCATAAGTAACCCTAAGTTATACTTGTGCAATGCATAGATAAAGATCCCATAATTCCATCTACACTAAGTATCACTTTTAGGCCACCATAATCATACTTACCATTCTTTGATCTCATCTTTAGTTAATACTCATAGACAAGGAAACCTTCACATTTACTAAATCATATCAAGGAAAGCAAGTCTTAGTAACAATCCACATTAAGCATACTTCATTTCATAAACATCCATAACATAAAAGGAACACACCATAACTTCTCTCAAAGCCTACTTGTGCAATGCAAGTCACATACCCCCACCCACACTAAGTAGTGCATTCTTGAGAAGCCATAGTTCATAATCATTAATTGTGGGGGTAAGCCTTAACCGACATAGACCATGTCAACAAATCATGGAATCCAGTGTTACCCACACCGAAAAGGGTTGCCATACTTGTCTAAGGTAGAACCATTAATTTAGCTTAGGTGGATCCACTAGCTAATAACCTATGAGGGCACATAGTTATGGGATAAGGAGATTGCTACTAGATACCCCACCTCAACTCACGTATGGGCATCCATCTCAAGAGATTGCTACTAGAAACCCCACCTAAACTCACGTATGAGTTTTCATCTCATTCAATATCCACTCGGTGCTTAAATTTATTCCCCACGGAGTACTTAACATTTCATTACTTGAGCTCATTATTATAGAAGAAATGGGATAAGGAGATTGTTACTAGATACCCCGCCTCAACTCACGTATGGGCATCCATCTCAACCCAACATCATTCATAAGATAACTCATAGATTCAATAGGTGAGAATAGCTTTTCAACCTAAGAATCCCCATATTGTGAGAAAACCTTTCACAACATGTCATCTTCGTTCATAAGTGTATAATTGAGAATAGCCTTTCAATCATTAAAACTTCATTCATACTTCATTCATAAGTGTGTGTGTGAGAATAACCTTTCAACAATACCACAAGTACATCATAGTCATAATCACTTTACTCTCAAAGTGTTGTTAAAGCATATACATAACCTTCATAAACATGCATAACATCATAAATTTCCGTTTCAAGGACCATGGATCATAATTCATCAACACATCTATAATTACTACATTAGACATGAATAATAGCATAATTCAAGTAACCCAACTATAAAAAGCATAATCTCATATCATACTTCTATAATCATCAAACCCACATCATAGTTCATAATTGGGGAAATTAGGAATTTCATGGGTTCTTGGGAGAAATTCATTACAATTCAATAATAAATCATCAATTCAATCATAATTCATCATAAATCAACCATTAAAACGTTTTTGGAAAGAACCCATAAGATTGAAGTCAAACCCTAACTTTGGGGAATTCACTAGTTTTGAAATTGAGTTTGGAGGGACTCCATGGATGATAAATATCCATGGATGAAGGACTACCATACCTTAGTTATGATTCTCCAAAGAAATTTGAGTGAAAACACTTTGATTCTTCAAGCCCTAGCTTCAATTCTACTCTTCTTTTTCCTTGAGTTCTAGAGAGAGAAATTTTAGAAAAGATGAACTCTTTTGGGTTTTGGGATTTAATGAAGTAAATGGGTTGGTTAATGACTTAAAAGGGCTTATATAGGTGTATTAAAAAAATACAAAAAGACTTCATTTAATAACTACCTAAATTGGAATTACCTAAAATAACCCATACTTTAAAGTGGGGTGCCAGGGACCACGCCCATGTTCACGACCCGTCAAGGGCACCACGGCTCGTGGTGGTCCCCGTGGTCCCTTGACCAGTAGCCTCCCTTAACTTGGGAATCCCCCAAGTGGTGAAGGCAACCCCACGAGCCTTCCCACGGTCTGTGGTCTTCACCACGAGCAGTGAAGTGGCTCGTGAAGGGGAGCCTTTCTTGGGCAGCTTTATGAGCTCACTGCCTTGATATACCATGAGTTTACGGTATTTTTGATACATTTCACTTAGAATTTGTATGTGTCTAGAGCTATATTATGTTAGAATTAATGTTTTTGTGTTATATTTGCAGGAAATAGGCTTGGACGTGGTAGAGTGAGATGACAGCTGAAAATCTATAAAATGAGCCACCCACGGAAGTCACCTATGGATCGTAGGTCCTTCGACGGTCCATCGATGAGTGGCGTAGATGGAGCACCAGGGAAGTCTGACCAAGTCTGGAACCACGGATGAAACTGACAGACCGTAGGTCGACTTACAGACCGTCTTGCACATCCGTCGATTGATTCTGGGAGTTGAAGTTCCAGTACCTGATGAGAAAGAGTCTAGGTATGGAGCTACGGAAGGGACCTACGGACCGTAGGTCGAAGTCGTCGAATAAAGCCGCGTCCCAGAATTTTATTTTCTTATTTTGTTTCCTTTTTGTTTAGGACATGTTTTGCTATAAAGAGGGTATGTAAACCTCATTTTTGGAGGTTAGACAATATAGTTTACTTTTAGTTCTTGGTATTTTGTGAAATTAACTTGCAACTTTAGCAATTTGATTTCCTAATTTCATTTTACAAGATTTTGACTTTGCAATTCAACTGGAGTTTTTGGGTTTCTTCTACTCTAATTGTAAGTTCATGAATTTCTTTATCAAAACATGAATTTTGTTCTTTCAAGAATGAGTAGCTAAATCCACAACTAGGGTTGTGAGAACCATGAGCAATTAACAACGTATGAATAATAATTAATTCTTGAATAGTGTTTATGCATGTATTAATAATTCTTTCGCTTAGAAGTCTTTTTAACGAGTGCACGCGTTAGAACTCGCCTCGTTGCTACTTGCTGGACCAAGGAGGTAGTTAATGAGAAAAGAATTAATAACAGAGATTGAGTGGATACTATCTAATAGTATAATGTCAATTGGTGCGAGGGTGAAAACTAAGCCATACATTGATGTGATGTCTAATCTGAGGTAAAGGTAAGGGTTAGTAAAGTATATACTCGTAGCCGAACCAAGGTGCGTAGTGAAATTCCCTATTTGGAGGACCAATCACTTAGGGATACCTATCTTACCATCTTTGCATGTAAAACACTAGGAAAAGATTACTATTATTAGGATTACCGCGTTAAAAGCTTATGGGGAAAAGATTACTTGTTACTTGATCAACAATCATATATTTGTTTACACAACCCCCCCCCCCCCTTTAATTACTTATTTTCGGAAATAGTTTGACTAAACGGATATAATCGTGAGTTAAGTTTAAGTCTGAACCATATTCCTTGTGGGATCGAACCCAACCTACAAGTTGGGTTGTTTATTTGACAACGAGCGCTTATACTTCCTTAGGGAGGTGTAATGTGAGTGTATCAAATTTTAGCGCCGCTGCCGGGGAATTTGGCTTTTAGATTAAGTTTAACTACATTATTGAACTTTAGTCAAGTATTTCTCGATTTTACGTTTTTGTTTTGTTTTTGTTTTCTACAGGTTTCTACTGTAGTGTATGCCAAGTACACTTAGTCGAGGCGAACCATTGACCCCCTACGATCCAGAGTTGAGTAAAACTTTGAGAAAAATGGATAATCAAGGGGTCAAAAATAATCTAATCAGAGAGGATCTTGGAGATTGACTGTAATTGCAGCCTTCAAGAATTATTAATATGCCCGCTCAGGTTCATGTAATCTAATCGAAAATGCAGAAAAGGTTCAGAATCCACCAGCACCGTGGTTTCGTGAGAATTACAGGGCTGATTATGATGCGACCACCTCAGATGGTACTATTATTCTTCCACCGCTACCTCCAGGTCACACATTCGTGGTCACTAGTAGTTTGATATAGATGCATACAGCGAGAGGGTTGTTTGCTGGGTTGGCTTCGGAGGATCCCTATGCTCATATGGCTCAACTTTCCAGTGTGTGTAAAAGTTGTGTTGGGCGACCAGAGTTAGATATGGATGTCATCGGTCTGAGGGTCTTTCCACTATCACTGACTGGAGATGCTGCTATGTGGTTTTCTGAGTTACCATACAATTCGATCTATAAATAAGACCAAATGCATAAGGTATTCACAGCGAGGTACTTTCCGGTGTCCAAAAAGGTCAATCATAAGGATAAATTGAACAACTTCGCAGCACTACCAGGAGAGTCGATCAGCAGTTCTTGGGATAGGTTCACTGGGTTCATCAGAAATGTTCCAATCACCGCATTGATGATGAGTCTTTGAAAGAGTATTTCTATAGAGGGAAGGATGACAATGGAAGGGTTGTGCTTTATACTATTGCTGGAGGATCTTATTGTGAGTGCACCTTTGAGGAGATAGCTGAGAAGCTTGAGCGGATTTCCCAAAACAACAAAGCCTGGAGCACTGGAAAGGCAAACACTAATAGGACCACATTCGTTGTTCAAGCCACACCCAACCAAGCCAATGATGACATTCGGGAAGAGATGGCACAAATGAGAACAAAATTTGGTTTGGTACTAAAGCATGTTAGTGGGAGTGCGGAAAAGGTAAATGCAGTGAATTATCTAACTAGGTCTCCACCACCACCAGTTGAGGAGTGCTACTATGAGGAGGATGCATACTTGGTAAATGATCAGACGGGGGGTTTCTGAACCAACGCCCAAGATTCCAACTCAGATAATTGGCACCAAGGTCAAGGAAACCAAGGTCGGAACTATGAAGGCTACAATCATGAAGGTAACTATGTACGGGATGGGAACTACAATCATGATAACAACTACAACTGGAACAACTATGGCAACATGAATGATAAGGCTGGTCCATACGTGCCTCCTGGTAATAGAGAGTCTGGTAATAGTATGCCCCGCATTGAGGATATGATGCAAAAGATGATGAAGCGGTTTGATGCAACTGATGATAATTTGAAAGAGATGTGAAATGACTTGTCTGGAATTGGTCAAAAAGTTGATGCCCATGCAGTGTGGATCAAGCAACTTGAGCAGCAGTTCAGTCAGTTGTCCGCTACAGTGAATCCGAAACATGATGGGTATTTTATGGCAATCACAACTCGTGGAGGAAAATAGCTGGCGATCTACCGAATCTGTTCGGCAAGCCCGACTAAGGTCGCCAACTTGGTCAAGGCCGACTAACGTCGCTGAGTTGGTCAAGTAGTGAATTTTTTGCCAAATTTTGGGAAATTATAGATAGACCAAAAGAAAGAGAAAATAGAGGAGATTTTTGAGATCAAATTTTACAATAAAATTTCAGTTCCTAACTTTGTATGAGTTTGAAAGAAATATTCTTAGTTTTGGGTTTTTAACTTTCACTCTTTGTAAGACCTAAGAATTTGGTGGGTTTAGTTTGTAACGTGTAAGGTAGGTTAACGGGCAGTTCCACGGACCCTAGCCCAACCGTAAACCTATCATAGATGCCTAGATGGCCCGTGGGAGGTAAACAGACTGTTTAGGAGAAGGGGGTGGCCGTGAAGGGCTAAATTTTCTGTGAAGGCTCCTTTATAGGTGTCCTGTCAGCTTTTTATGACACGACTATTTTAGTCATTTCCTATGCGTCTAGTAACTAAGATATGTTGTTTTAACGCCTATTCTAACACCGGTATAAGTATTTTATGTCCTAAAACTACCCATTCTAAAATCATTTTCCAAAATCCTAAATTTCCTCCAAGTTCTTTCCCCATATTCTCTCTAAAGCTAAGGAATGAGAAGCTAGCATTTCAACCAAGGATCTCCAATTCACCATAGATTTTGGGCCTTGATTACTAAGGTATGTTAGTATTAACCAATGGAGTCTTTTCCTCCATTGGGTATCTAAGATCTTCAAATTTTACAAGTTCAATTCTCAATACTAAGTTAGAGTTTTATTTAATCTCCATGGGTTTTCTTAAGTTATGATTTTATTGATTAATTCTATCTTCTAATGCATGAATTGAAGTATTTACATGATTTGGAGTTGAATTCATATGAACCCATGCATGATTTTTTATTATGAACACATGATGAAGCTTGTGAACTATGATCTATGAATTTATAAATATATACATGCTTTTATGAAATTGATGTAAATAATTTGAGAATTTTTTCGATGAAAGTATCAATGGTGTTGTGAAAGGTTTTTTCACATACTACTATGATCATTATTGTAAACGGTTTTCTCACATAAGGATTCATAAGGTTGACAGGTTTTCTCACCTAAGTTGAATCAAGATTTAAGGACCTATCCTAAATAACTTTAGCTTAGATTGGTAACTTAATTCTGCCTTTCCACAGATGATAAATTGAATATTATTAATGAATATTTCATGGGATTTTACTTAGCACAGAGAGGATATTGAGATGGAGGTTCTCCCGTTAGTAGAGGATAGGTCTCTAGTAGCAATCTCCTTTTTTTTAAATATGTGCCCCCGTAGGATGTTTTAGCTAGTGGATCCACGTAAGCTAGAAGTTTAAGGTTGTTGCCTGGGGAAGTAATGACTTATCTATTTAGAAGGGGATAGACACTGGATTCCATGTCTAAGCTCACATGGTCTATGTCAGTTAATGGTAAACAACCAACAATAATAAACTAGATTACTTTCAAAGTATCTCACAAAGTTCTTTAAATATGTTAAGATTTCATTGACGATGATTATGACTTGTGTTTTCTAAAATTCTATCCAATGATTTAGCTTGATCATTACATGTCATGTAAAATCCTTTTAGCATGATTTCATACCTTTTATGCATTGCTATCATATTTAGTACATTCCATGTAATAATGCATACTTGTGCCAATATTGTTTCACTAATATATAATCTGACATTCATACTTTGCATACTTATGGATAGTTGACCTCATTGATGATTCGAGGATCAAGGGTTGGTAAGTCATCATGTCTCGAGGACAATGAAACTTTTATAGCTTTTCTTTATTTCAGTTGTTAGACATTTGTACGTGGTGCATGGATTACGTCCCAACCACTTCTTTTGATGTATTAGATTGCTTGTTGAGACTATGTTAGACATTCTCTTTGTCAAACTCTTCTGATATGAGAATGCTATTTTTAAATTAATTATTGTTATTATCTTGTATGGTGTATGATTATTGGCTTGTGTAGAGCCTTTCGGGGTTCTATACGCCATGTTACACCTACGATATACTTTGGGTTTTGACAAACTTTGTATTCAGAGCACAAGACTTAGAAAGTTCCTAGGATGTCTCACAAGCCACGTCAGGTAGAGTCTTATTGATGAGTGTGAGGCGCACCGCATTTATGAATAAGAGGCTATAAGATGTTTAGGAAATTCACACTTTTCATCATTCTAAATTTTGTTGTTGATGAGTGTGAAGCGCGCCACATTTTAGGGTAAATTTTGATTTTTCAAAACAAAGAAAATTACAAAATAATATATGTTTTCTTTTAATTGAAGTTAAATAAAAAAAACCTGTGTTTCTCAATTATGTTTTTAGATTAGCTATTTAACTATCTTTTATTTTTGTTGATTCAAAATGGCTAACTAATATTTGTATCATTAAAATATATTTATCAAAAATCAAATAAAAATAATTAATTCTAAAGCCACCCCACTAACCTAAGCTACCCCATAATCACACTCACGTGCACACAACACGTGACCTTTTTTCTTTTCTTGGCTCTTCATCTACATACAAATGCACGTTTTATTTAGCCTCAAAAACATAAACAGAAGCGGAGGAGAAAAAAACAATCAAACAAACAAAAATGAAAGTAAGGAAAAAGAAAAAAAATGAGACGGAAGAGAAAAGAAAAGACCTGTGAAAAGGAAAAAAATGTATTTGTTCTGAAAACTATGTTACAGTTCGAGGTTTATTCATGGGTCCAAGTTTGTGGCTCTTTAAAGTTAATTAATTATTATTAACTTTTGAAATCAATATATCGTAGAAGTTATTTTTTTGTGGTGAATAAAATTTTGACGAAAAGGTATTTCTAATTTCTTGTATTGTTTAATAAAATGATTGTGCGAAATCTGATTCCAATATTATGAAGTGCCTTCATATTCATGTATTGTTATGTGATACTATTTTATGATGTACATCATTCGTTTTTAAGAATTTGTTAATGTTAAAAAATAGAAACATAATCGGTTCTTTAAATAAAAAATGAAGCATAGTTGATACATGTTATTAGACATAAAATTATAATGACCCTTCAAGTCATTTATATGTTTTCACATCCTGTTCATTGTTTATAGAATTTCTATAGCGACCTCAACCTCAAGTCATTTATAACTTGCTAGGACTGACAGTTTGGTCACCTGGTCGTTCATTTGGTTTTTATGCGTGTTTTAGTGCTTCAGAGCTTTTGAACCTTGAATGGTAATTTTTTATTTAAAATTCAAGAAGATGACATGAGAATCAAATTTTGACTATTTCATCAGCTCTGGAAGGGTCATTTTTGGCTAGTTATACGGTCAGCATGACTCTCGAGGCTTCTAGTGCTAGTCTCTATGATTAGGAATTTTAACTTTCTAGTTAAGGTCTAACTTTTAATTTAGTCAGCATTTTGAGTAAACAAGCTCAGATGAGAATTATATCAGTGCGGTTAACTCTAGAATGTTGTGTTTGGTCTAGAACAATCTTTTTTCAGATATCGAGACTTCCGGAAAAATTCGAAGCACCCTTATGGATTTTGGCTTTAAATGGAGTTGGGTGTGGGACCCATATTCTTCCAAGACGGTGTCGTATGGAAGTTCAGACTGTTATGTTGAGTTTGAACTATCAAATTTTATTTTTTTGCATATCTTATTTGCATGCACGGGGTTCTGAACAATTTCTGAGTCCTCGGGCAGAGCCTTGGGGACTTTTTAAAATTCCTAATGTTCGTGCAGGCCGCTTTTGCGCCCTTGGATTCTCTTAAGAGAAAGTCACTCTTGCGACCAGGCTCTACTTAAGCAAGGCTAGCCAGTCAAGTGGTAGCCTCTTAAGGAGCCCTGGCTTTGCTTAAGTTGCAATCACTTTGCGGCCAGGATTCACATTAGTGAGACCCATTTATGTGGCCAGGAGCTTGCAAAAGAGAGTCCCGTCACTTTGAGGCATGTCGCTTAAGCAACATTAGTGACCGCTGAAGCGGTCATTGGGCAACTTTTATTTTAGTTTTGGATACAAATTTCAGCATTAGTTGGTTATTAAATTGGCAATTTTTCCTCCGTCCTCCAATTTTAATGACTCGAAGTCCTGGGTGATCATATAGGTTGTGGCTACTTCGTTTTGTGGCTGAAAGCTGTTGGAGAACCTTTGTTTGAGGTTAATTTGCGAGTTCATAAGTTTCCTTGACTTGTTAATGTTGTAATCTGCCTGTTTGTTGATTTGGTTGTTCTGATCCCCAAATTGTGTTCTTTTTTAGAACACAAGTTCGAGGTATTGTTTAAGACTCTTTGATGAAGTCAATTTCAGAAATGTCGGTGCGGTTCCCACAATTCCCATTTGACTCTGATATTGGTTAATTTCCATTTTATGTGTTTTTGGTGTCTAAACGAACGTACATACATTGTGATTATCTAGTTGATAGTGTGGCAACGTTCGAAGGTCGTTTGTAAATGAAAAGCTCTGGACTTGTGATTTGGAGAGCACGTGTTTGGCCTACTGGTAGGCTACCACTTACTTTCTATTTAGATTGAGCTTGTATGCGTAAATGCATGTTGATTAGAGTAAATTGGGGGCATGTACCTATTTATTCTTATTTCTCTTCTTAGATACCACTTTTTAGGATTAATCGACATTGTTTTAGGTTTAGTACCATGCTAGTTGGGTTTTATGTGTGTTGTTGCATGTTGTTGTATGTTGTTATGTATTAATTGTGTTTCTATTTTGGTAAAGCCCATGTTTGGCCTTAGTTTAGGGTTATACGAGTGTTGCCTTAGACTTGCGATCCTTGTAGCCTTATTTTGTCTCTAACATCATTTCAGATGGACTAGATCCTTGTAGACTTAAATAGCATACTTGAGTCTGATTGCGTGAACCTTAGGTAGGGCGATTTCACAGCTTGTTAGATCTTATGTTCTCTCACTATATTTCACAACTGGGCGGCTAATGCCCTAGGAGTGGACTAGCTGTTGGGCGCCCTTAATGTATAAGATCATTTTAGGAGTCGACACGCATCCATGTCACTCTTGCTAGTTGGGCTGGAGTGGATTGGCAGGCTTGGCACCCTAGATTTCTTGTCACTCTTGGTATCTGGGTTGTGATTTGGCTGGATATGATGGTTACTTGGGCTGGGAGCCTGAATTTTTCTTCCTGGCTTTCTTCTTTTAGTAGACTTAGCTATTATGTGTACGTGTCGGGCTTATGGGAGTCTGTTAGAGTTTTATTTAAACTTATGCACAATCTTACCTTCTGGGCTTATGAGGTCTAGTTAAGTTTAATTAGTTGTACTTAGATTTACTATTGGTATGCTCGTGTGCTTTCTTTTATATCTTCTTTGACCTCTGTTTGTTTTTAGATTCTATCATTTCTTATTGTCTTTACCTTTCTTTCTCACTCAACCTATGATACCTACTGAGTACCTTTCTTTTGATACTCATCTAATATTATGCATATGTTTCGTGATGCAGGTCCTACTACTAGCTACTGGTGGTGATTGTTCATGCCATCTTCAGAAGCTTTTGAGATCGGAGATGTGGGTAAGCACTTGGTGTCCTGGATCTACATGTCTCCTTTTGTATATATGTTTAGCTAGTCTTTTTCCTTTGAGACGGCTTGTTGTGGTATACTTTTGGAACTTGTATTTTTATATTAGACAATTATGTACTTGTGACTTCCAGGTTTTTGAAGGGATTCTCTTGTATATAGATTTTGCTTGCTTCCGCTTCTGTCTTATTTTATTTTCTAGTTTTAATTCTTTGTAGTCCTACCCATATACTCATTACTTGTTGTTATGGGTACGGTTGGCTTTTCTACTGGTGGGTTATAGTAAGTGACATCATGACTCGAGGAATCATGTTGTCACAAGTTGGTATCTCAGTCAGGTTTACTGGTCTCACTTGTACAAAGTTAATCCCTAGTAGATTCCTACAGATCAGTGTGGAGACGTATGTATCCTATCTTTGGGAGGTTAGAGGGTATCTTTAGGAATTTTTCCCTTTTGTATCACGTTAGTAACAGACCCTCCAGCAGCTCAGGTTCCAGCTCAGCCGATGAGGCCTGGACTAGCATAGCCACCACCCGAACCGGCTATGGCTCCGGATATTCAAGAAGCCATTACTAAGCTTCTGACGCTACTCAGAGACATGCAGCAGGCCCAAATATCAGTTGCAGCTCTATCAATACCTGCACCAAGTTAGTATGATCAACCTCTAGTAGAGGGACCTTAGGCCCAGGTACCACCTGGAGGTGCCTAGCCCGTGATCACGGGCTGAGCTATGTTACAAGAAGATCAGAAAATTCTCGAAGTGTTACATAGGCTTTCACATCTGAGGTTTTCTAGGGTTGTGGTTGAGAATGCCCATAAGTTTCTAACTACTTGCCGGGAGCTGCTTTATACATTGGGCTTAGTGGAGTCGAGAGGAGCCAACTTCACTTTTTATCAACTAGATGGGCCTGCCAGGTAGAGGTGGCATACCTTAATAGAGACCAGACAAGCTAGGTCTCCTCGGATTACTTGGACAGAGTTTTCTGAGGCTTTCTTGGCCAAGTTCATCCCTCAGAGGATTAGAGATCACCTTTAGGATTAGTTCTTCAAGTTGGAGCAGGACTCCATGTTGGTGTCAAAGTATGAGTCAAGGTTTGACGAGCTCTCTTGACATGCCTTTATGATTATACCTACTAAGGAGGATCGAGTTTGATGCTTTATCAGTGGGTTAACACTTCAATTGATTATTAAGAGTCAATCTATGGTCTATGTGGGTCGTTCCTTTATTGATGTTGTTGACCACACCTACTCTATTGAGTAGGTCCATCGTGATTCCCGAGAAGTAGCGACAAGAGAGCGTGACACAAGGGTAGCTACATTGGGTCCCATTCTAGGTCAAGGACACTTATGATAGGACTTGATAGTGCTTTCAGTCGGGTCAACCCAGTCAGCATATTTAGGCCTCATTGTAGACTTAAGAGGGTGAGCGGTATAGCCAGAGAGAGGTTGGCATCGATTAGAGTCATGGGTCACAGGCTTGTGCTTCAGGTCGTGGTTGTCGTTCTTCTAGGAGTCTATCATCTCCACATTTTTTTGATTGTGGAGAGTTGGATCACTTGGCTAGAGATTTCCGTTTGCATAGGCAAATTTCTCTCGTTCCATAGGTAGCTCCACCAGCTCTACCAGCTTCTCCAGCGACACCACCATCAATGTGTCGAGGCAAGGGTTAAAATCATCGTGGTGGATAGCAGGGTATTCAGGGTGGTCCCTGGAGAGGTAGATCACGTGGTAGGATAGATTGTTAAGGCAGAGGTGGAAGTCTATTTCTATGCAGCTCCAACGAGGGAAGAGCCAGAGGCATCGGACAATGTGATCACAGGTACGATTCTCTCATGTTAGAAGCTGGCCTCAACTTTTTTGATCTGTACTTTACCTATTCTTATATGTATGCTTATTATGCTTCTCATATGGATTTGAGTTCTAAGCTTTTGGAAGCACTATTGCGTGTTTCAACCCCTATGGGTGAGTCTTAAGTAGTGGATTAAGTGTTTCAATCTTGCTTAGTTACTATCTAGTGGCGTGACACCCGGGCTAACCTTACAATCCTTGATATACATGATTTTGATGAGATTTTGGGCATGGACCGGTAAACCCCCTACCATGCTGTTTTAGATTTCTTCTCGAAGATCGTTACCTTATGAATGCTTGGTATTAACCTAGTGGTGTGGCAGGGCTCCTTTAGTAGCACACCAATTGGAGTTATCTTTTTTGTTAGGGCTCGGAGATTAGTGGCTAACAGGTGTTTGTCTTATTTTTCATATGCGCGTGATTGAATAGGGAGGTCCCTCCAGCTAAGTCAACTCTAGTTGTTCGTGATTTTGTAGATGTGTTTCCTACAGACCTACCTAGCCTACCCAGAGCGTGATAGTGGTTTCCTTATTGAACTTGAGCTGGGTACTCCGCATATTTCTATTCTGCCATAACATATGGCTCCTGCAAAGCTCAAGGAGCTTCGTGTTCAACTTGAAGATCTGTTGGGTAAGGGGTTTATCAGTCCTAGTGCTTCACCTTGAGGTGCTCCCGTTCTTTTTTTGAAGAAAAAAGATAGTACGATGTAAATATGTATCGACTATAGGCAGTTAAATAAGGCGACGGTAAAGAATCATTACCCCATACCTAGGATTGATGATCTGTTTGACCAGCTTTAAGGTGCCACAGTGTTTTCGAAGATTGATCTGAGGTCGGGTTACCATCAGCTGATGATTAGGGCTATTCCTTAAGACCGTATTTAAGACTCGATATTTCCGCTACATTTTCTTGGGGATGTCTTTTGGGTTAACACCCCTGCCGCATTTATGGACTTGATGAAATGGGTTCTTAGGTCGTATCCTGATTCATTCATCATTGTGTTCATAGATGACATTCTAGTACACTAGTAAAGCAGGAGTGATGATAAGCAATATTTGTGGATTGTGCTCCAGACTTTGAGAGATCAGCGGCCTTATGCCAAGTTCTTAATGTGCAAGTTTTGAGTTATTAGCTTTTTTGGGGAACATTGTTTCCATGAATAGCATCATGGTCGATCCGACAATGATTGAGGCTATTCATAATTAGGCTAGGTCCACTTCCATTATTAAGTTTTGGAGATTAATCAGATTAGAGGGTTACTACTAATGCTTTGTGAAGAGCTTCTCTACTATTGCAACACCTCATATCCGGTTGACTCACCATGATGTTCCCTTTGAGTGTTTTGAGGAGTGTGATTTGAGCTATTGGAAGTTTAAGGAGTTGATGACTACTTCTCCGGATTGACTCTGCCAATTGAGGGTGAGGGCTTCACAGTCTATTGTGACGCATCCAACATTGGTTTAGGTTGTGTGTTGATGCAGTAGAGCTAGGTTATTGTTAATGCGTCGAGGCAGCTTAGGATAAAGGAGCACAACTACACCCACTCATGACTTGAAGTTGGCGGTGGTAGTTTTTTCGCTTAAGATCTAGAGGTACTACCTGCATGGAGTTCATTTTGAGATCTACACTGATGAGAGGAGTCTTCGGTATATTATCATTTGGAGCAACCTTAATATGAGGAACCGCTATTGGATTGAGCTTCTGAAGGACTATGACCTCTCTATCCTCTACCATCTTGGCAAGACGAATATGATAGCGGACCCCTTGAGCCAGAAGGTAATGAGTATGGGTAGTCTAACCTTCCTATCTACTATGGAGAAACATTTAGTTTTAAACACTCAGTTCTTAGCTAATCGTATAATTCAATTGGATGTTTCTAATTATAGGTGTATCTTAGCCTATGTGGGAGTTTAGTCTTCTTTGCTCATCGAATTCGTAGTTGTTAGTTTGATGATGAGGCCTTTTTGGCAGATCAAGATTAGGTCTTAGTGGGTGATGTTGGTCAAGATACCTTAGATTTAGATGGGATACTAAGTTTTATCGGTCGTATTTGTGTTTTGTTAGGGCTGGGGGTTTTATCCAGTCGATACTTCCCGAGGCCCATGATTCTAGACACTCTTTCCATCCAGGCACCATGAAGATGTTTCGTTATTTGCGGCAGCATTATTGGTGGAGCGGCATTAGGAGAGATATCATAGACTATGTGTCCCATTAAATGAGTTTCTAGTACGTCAAGGCCAAGACTTTGAGACTTGGTGGAGAGTTTCAGAGATTCCCCATTCAAAAGTTGAAGTGGGATTGCATCATTAAGGACAATATTAGGTTTGCCTCAGACTTCTCGAGGTTTTGATACCATAGGGGTTATCTTTGATCGATTGACCAAGTTAGCACTATTCCTCCCTGTTCAGTCTTTTTTTAGCACCAAGAGGTTGGCCGATCTGTACATTCGAGAGAGTGTCTGTCTTCATGGTGTGCTTGTCTTTATTATATCAGATTGGATGCTAAGTTCACTTCTAACTTTTAAAGGACCTTTCAAGAGGAGTTAGTCACTCGTGTTGACCTTAGCACAACTTTCCACTCACAAACTGATGGTCAATTAGGGCGTACTGTTGATAAGTGGTAGATTTACACTCATTTGAGGCCTATTGAGCTCAACAATTGCTGTCTAGGATACCTTATTATGTCCTATTCTAGTGATATTTTGATGATTTGTAGCTATGAAGGCTAAAGGACAAGGCAAGGATAAATGGGTGAAAGAATGGCCAAACATGAAAACAAATGTAAACTCCACGTTTTGTGATCGCCTATTCCAAAGGGCGGATCGCCCAATGGGTATGATCTCGCCAAAATTGATTGTGCAATAATCTGATAAATTGAGGCAGCTTGGCGAACTCAAAAAAAACATGATGATGCGCCTAATGCAAAAAGCAAACAAGGTGAACATCGCTGAATTTGATAGTATTGGGTGATTAAAGTTAAGGCTTGAAACGCGAACTATAGTGGTACTTGGCGATACGCCGAATGTGAAAGGTAGACTTGAACGAGCTCACCGACTGAAGTTCAAACACCTGAAGCCTAGAATAAAAGAATGGCGAGCTGAAGAGCAGAGGGTGATTCACCCATTGTGTTCAGCGAGCCTGACTAATGATGCCCAATGGGTCACTCATTAAGTTATGGGCCAAATTTTGGGGAAATTATAAATACCCTAAAGAAGAGAGAAAGAAAAAGAGTTCACGTGTGAGAAGAATTGAAGGAGTGAGAAACTTGAGAGAAACACTTTACCTTGTGAAGAACACTTTTAGTTTTTGGGTTTTTCAACTTTGTTCTTGAAATCAACAAGTTGAAGTTGAATTCAAAGTGGATTTTCTTGAAATTTCTTAATTTCATGTTACCCATGGTTGCTTTCAATTAAGGTATAATTTCTTTGCTTTTTGTGATGAGTGGCTAAAACCCCAAGATCTAGGGGTCTAATTATGGGGTTGGGTGTTGATTTAATATAGTGGGTATTGTGTTATGCTTTTTTTTTTGTTGTTCATACATTAATTTGGGCTAATTAGCATGAGGTTAACTTATGGGTTAAGGTTGCAAACTTAATTCCTACTTCCAATTTCCGATCACTGCTCAAAAGAGATTGATTGGAGGGGGTAGTTAGTCCCATACAAAAAATTTGGGTTTTATGTCTGTAACTTGCTTGAAAATAGAGGTTATGGATCGAATGTATTTGCCCTATTTCTGCATCGAAAGAGAGAATAGAGTATGTTTTGGTTGTTTAGTGTAGTACATAGATGAGACCGAAAAGAGATTCTATGAAAGGATGCTATGAGTTCTCAAAAAGATTAGTGCCGTCATTGAACATGACCCACCCTATTCATGAATGTTCATCACCATTGAGCAATACAATTACCTCTATGTGACATCGATTTCCAATCTCCGCACCCCTAGGTTACTAGTTACTTCTTGAATGTTATGAAATTTTAGTTTAATTGTGACCTAGATTACAAGTTTTCCCAAACAGCAGCTTGTAGTGGGACATACCAATGGGAGATTTGAATTTTGTAGGGTAAGCCCATAGTGCTTCATCAAGCTTACTAGACCAATCAGTACGATGGATATTGACAGGTTTTTCCAAGATGCTCTTTATTTCTTAATTAGACAACTCAACTTGTCCGCTCAATTAGGGATTGTATGGGGTTTCCACTTTGTGCTTGACCCCATATTATGAGAGAAGGGCTGGAAACTGACGGTAGCAAAAATGTGATCCGCCATCACTCATCATAGCCCTTGGGGTACCAAACCTTGTGATGATATTCTTTTTGAGAATATTTGTGACACCTCGTGATTCATTGTTTGGTAACGTTATTTCTTCAACCCACTTGGAGACATAGTTAACTGCTATAAGGATATACTTGTTCCCAAAAGAGAATGGGAAAGTACCCATGAAATCAATCCCCCAAAACCTATGAAATAAATCCCCCAAACGTCGAACAATTCAATCTCAAGGATTTGCGAAAGTGGTAGTTCATGTCTCCTTGATATACTCCCTTATAATTCAAACTTTGGAGGATGATTGAATTCCCCCATGATGACTGCCATCTAGTGAAGAATGTAATGCTTCAAGGATTTCATTCACTTCAACTTCTGACACACAACGCCAAATGATATTACCAGCACACTCTATAAAAACTAAAGGTTCATCCCATATATACTTCTTCACATCAAATAGGAAATTTCCTCTTTTGATGGCTACTCAAATCATCGGGTAACAATCTGCATACAATAAAGTTTATAAAATCAGCATACCAAGGAATAGAGGGTGTAGAGATTACCATTACCGATTCATCCATGAAGGCATCATCAATGTCTTTCTCCTCACCCAAATTAAAATCTTCTTCCAACCTCGAAAGATGGTCAGCTACATTGTTTTCACACCCCTTCCTATCTTTGTCCTAGAAGTCAAATTTTTGAAGGAGTAATACCCATCGGATTAGCCTTAGCTTACCCTCTTTCTTAGCCATTAGGTACCTTAAAGTTGCGTGATCAGTGCGCACAACCACCTTGGAACCCAATAAATATGCTCAAAACATCTCAAACCCTCATACCACAGCCAACAATTCTTGCTCCGTTATGGTGTAATTCATTTTAGCAAAATACGGTGTTTTGCTAGTATAATAGATAGGATGAAAGAAGTTGTTTTTGTGTTCCCCAAAAACATACCCTAGAGCCAAATCACTAACATCGCGCACAATTTCAAAAAGTCGACACAATGATATGGAAATCTTGGAGAATCTTTAATGAACCTCCGATAGAACCCGACATGACCAAGAAAACTCCTTACAACCTTCAGCAAAATTGAGGGAGGTAATTTTTTGATTACTTGAATTTTGACTTGATCAACTTCAATACCATCCATGGATATTTTGTGCCCAAGCACAATTCCCTCTTTTATCATAAAGTGATACTTCTCCCAGTTAAGGACCAAGTTTGAATCCACCCACCTTTTTAACACCATCTCCAAATGCCTCAAACATCCTTTAAAAATAAAGAAATCGTCCATGAACATTTCCATGGAGTCCTCTGCCATATCGACAAAGATTGAGAGCATACATCGTTAAAAGGTAGTCGGGGCATTACAAAGCCCAAACGGCATTCATTTTAATACGAAGGTTCCATAAGGGCATGTAAACATTGTCTTCTCTAGATCCTCCGGTGCAATGGAGATTTGGTTGTACCCGGAATATTCATCAAGAAAGAAATACCACCCCTTTTCGGAAAGCCTATCAAGCATTTGATCAATAAAGGGCATGGAGAAATGATCTTTTTCGGTCCATGAATTAAGCTTCAGGTAGTCCATCACATATGCCTCCCGGAGACAGGTCTAGTTGCGACTAACTTGTCTTTTTCA
This sequence comes from Solanum etuberosum, assembly GCA_029582245.1. Lineage (NCBI taxonomy): Eukaryota > Viridiplantae > Streptophyta > Magnoliopsida > Solanales > Solanaceae > Solanum > Solanum etuberosum. The sequence goes on from JAJONR010002862.1 coordinate 28,432, forward strand.
TTGGGAACTACCGTGATACCACCCTTTTTCAAAACAAATGCACCGGACTTACCCATTGGCTATCTGCAGTTGGAAAGATAACTCCCGCATCTAACTATTTTATAAATTTCTATTCACCACTTCTTACATCGGAGGATTTAATCTTCGTTAATGTTCAATACTTGCCTTACAATCATCCGCCAAATTTATTTTGTGAGTGCATAAGCCCAGAAAAATACCCACAATATCGGTAATTGACCACCCCAAGGCTTTAATGTGCCTTTTCAACACTATGATTAACAACTCCACTTGCCATTGTTTGAGATCACTTACAATAATAACTGTAAGTGTGTTGTTGGCCCCCAAGAAAGCATATTTGAGATTAGGCAGGAGATCTTTCAACTCTATTTTTTGTTGTTCAATGATAGATGGTTTAGCTGGTGGTGCTTATCGACTAGAAAAATTGAGGTCGAGTTTGGCTTGGAATGAATTATATGAGTTCACACCTACAAGAGCATCCACAACCTCATCATAGTTTCCAATTTCATCTTGATCATAGTTAAGTAGCACTTGAGCCAAAGGTTTCCTACAATATGCTGCACTTTCAATACTTTCTGCGGCTTCGTCAATTTGATCCAAGTGAGACACAACATGCATATCACTTGGGTAATTCATTGTTTTGTGAATATTGAAGCTAACTACTTTTTTTTCCTCAGAACCTCAACTCACCACCTACCACATCAAACAAAGCTTTTCCCTTGGACAAGAATGGTCTACGAAGAATAACCGGCATTTCAACATCAATTTCACAATCAAGCACCATAAAATCAATGGGGAACACAAATTGGTCAACTTTCACTAGCACATCATAGACCACACCCACTAGTTTCTTTATTGAATGATTAGCCATTAGAAGTCTCATATTTTATGGTTTTGGTTTCTCAAGCTCAAGCTTATGAAATACCATCAATGGCATCGAATTTATGGTTGCACCAAGATCACATAAAGCTTTAACAAAAAAAATAATAGAGCATGGGATCGTGAAAGTTTCCGGGTGAAAGAATGGCAAAAATCATGAAAGGAAGTGTAAACTCCACATTTTTTTATCGCCTTTTATAAAGGGCGGATTGCCTAATGGGTATGATTTCACCCAAATTGACGGTGCAATAATCTCATAAATTGAGACAGTTTGGCAAACTCGCGAAAGATATGGTGATGCTCCTAATGAAAAAGTGAACAAGGTGAACATCGTTGAATTTGATAGTACTAGATGATCAAATTGAAGGCTCGAAAGGCAAACTAAGGTAATACTTGGTGATACACATAATGTGAAAGGAAGAAAGGAACGAGCTCACCGACAGAGGTTCAAACACCTAAAGCCTAGAATAAAAGAAAGGCGAGCTGAAGAGGAGAGGGTGTTTCCCCCATCGTGTTCGATGAGCCCGACTAATGTCGGCCAATGGGTCATGCATTAAGTTTTGAACCATATTTTGGAGAAATTATAAATAGCCCAAAGGAGAGAGACAGCGAAATATTTCACGTGTTAGAAGAATTGAAGGAGTGAGAAACATCAGAGATAATTTTTACCTTGTGAAGAACAATTTTAGTTTTGGGGGTTTTTCAATTTTGTTCTTGAAATTTACAAATTGAAGTTGAATTCAAAGTGGATTTTCTTGTAAGTTCGTAACTTCATATTACCTATGGTTTCTTTCACTAAAGGTATAATTTCTTTGTTTTTTTGTGATTGGTGGCTAGAACCACAAGATCTAGGGGGGCAATTATAGGGTTGAGTGTTGATTTAATGTAGTGGGTATTGTGTTATACTATATTTTTTTTTATTGTTCATACATGAATTAGGGCTAATTAGAATAAGGTTAACTTATGGGTTAAGGTTACAAACTTAATTCCTACTTCTGATCTATGGTTGATGCTCGAAAGAGATTGATTGGAGTGGGTAATTAGTGCGATACTAGCAATTAAGGTTTGATGTTTGTACTTTTCTTTAAAATATAGGTTATGGTTTGGATCTATTTTCCCTATTTCTGCATCAAAAGAGAGAAAAGAGTAAGGTATTCGGTAGTTTAGTGTAGTACATAGATGAGACCGAAAAGAGATTCTATGAAAGAATGCTATTAGATCGAAAAAATATTAGCCTCATTGAAGATGACCCAGCCTATTCATGAATGTTCATCACTATATATCAATACAATCACCCCTATGTGACATCGATTTCCAATCTCCGCATCCCTAGATTACTTGTTGCTTCTTGAATTCTATGCAATTTTAGTTTAATTGTGACCACTGACAACCAAATCTTTTTTATTTAATTAGTGGAATCATCCACCTACTTTTTTTTCTACTACAAATGAATGATTTTACAATAAAAATTCTTGACAGAATTCTCTGTGGGATTTGACCCAAACTCTTAGTTTGGTATTCTTATTGTCGATGACCGCTGTCTTTTTAAATTGGTTTTGAATAGTACATTTAAGTGTTATCAGCTACTCAGGATCTATAGAATATGCTGTGGGCATATGTTTTTGGAGTTTGAAAGTTAGTGGGACCAGTTCTTGCCTTTGGTGAAGTTTGCGTACAACAACAGCTACCGCTCTAGCATTCAGATGGCCCCTTTCGAGGCCTTATATGGAAGTTGTTTTTGGTGTTTGATTGATTTTTTTAAGTCCACATAGCCTAGGCGGCATGGTACATACTTGATTCAAGAGTTTTGGACTAGGTGAGGGTGATCCAAGACAGGCTTCGAACAGCTTAGAGTAGGCACCAAAGTTATGTTGATCGTAGGCGGCGGCCGTTGAGGTTTTCAGTTGATGATAGAATTTTCCTCTGTGTGTCACCCGTAAGAGCATGATGAGGTTTCGGAGGCAGGGAAAGCTTAGTCCCAGGTATATTCGGCCTTTTAAGATCCTCCGAACAATTGGTGAGGTTTCTTAAGAGTTAGCTCTACCTCCACTATTCTCAGCTATCCACCTAGTTTTCCATGTTTTGATGTTGTGCCGGTATGTTCCTGATGAATCTCATGTGTTATAGTATGATGCAGTAGAGTTGGATGATTGATAACGCTCAAATCACTCTTCAAAACTAATCAAACGGGTGAGCGTTCATCGTCAATAAAAACACCCAACTAAGAGTCGGGGTCGAATCCCACAAGGAATGGTATACTGTTGAACATAATTAGAGAATTAACAAACAATTAATTCCAATGAATTTGAAATTAAAAAACAAATATATGGAGAAGTCAACCAACTTTAACAGCAATAATTCAGACACCCAATTAACAATATTGAAATAATTGATGATTCACGAAACTAATAGACTCTAGGGGTGTGGAGATTAAATGTTGATTTCACTTGGGGTATTGTAGAATTGCTCATTACAACTAGTTAATCACAAATAAGCTAGGTCATTATAATTGACGCTAATCTTCTTTCGATCTCAAAGCATCCTTGCATAGAATCTCAGTGCAGTCTCATCTATATGTCATTCAAAATAACCCAAAACTTTAGATCTGCAATCAAGTAACCTAAACTACAACTATTGAACAAATTACCCACTTATATTGGTCTCTTTCGAGCTCCATTACAAGATCAAAACTAGAATTGAGGTTGCCACCTTAATTCCTGAATTAATCACTCGGCAATCAGTCAAATATATGATTAACAGTCAGAAAAAAGAGCAATTCAGCAAACTCAGTAAATTAAATCAACATCCAACCCCATAATCACACCCCTAGAGTTTGGGGTTTTAGCCACACATTGCAAAGTCTAAATAGATTATACCTTGAGAGAAATTAACCATGGATAGCATGCAATTAAGTATTTAACAGCAAACCAACTACAAATTCAACATCAATTTTCCAAATTCACCTTCACAAAATTGAAAACTTCAACAATAGAAGTGTTCTCACTCGATGGAAAATGTTTCTCTCTCTAGAATGTTAAGACTCTCTCTCTCAATTTTTCCAAACTTTCTTTCTCTCTCCTCTGATCCATTTATAGTTTCCCAAAAATTAGTTCTCTTTCCCTTTCAGAGACGTTAGCTGTGTTCACCAACCGCATTCGGTGAATCACCCATCTTTCTTTGGTTCGCCTTTTTCTTGCCTCAAGCATTAGCTGTTCAAGTCTCATTAGGTGATCCCGTTTGAGTTCACTTTTGTAACTTCAGCGAGTCGCTGATTGCCACCTCATAGCATCCTTTAAACCATCATTTTATCTCTCAACTCGATCAGTTCAGCGACATCCACTTACTCTACCTGATGTCTTTCGGTGCATCACCATTCTTGCTCCACTTTGCCGATTGACCTTGAGGATTGACTTAATGCACTGTCAACTTAGGTGGTCTGAGGTTTCCTTGGCGTCTTTCCCTTTTCTTTAGGCGATCAACCATCTACAGCTCGTACTTCTTCTTTGCATTTTTTGCTACTTTTTCAAACATCAATCCTTGCCTTGTCCATTTGCCTTCATTTCTGCCAATCATCAATATATCATCTGAATATGACAAAATTAGGCATCGAGGACACTGATTTTGAGATTAATAGACCTTAAATGAGTGCAAATCTACCACTCATCAATCAACATTTTACCTTCGTGGAGGAGCCAGTTGCCATTCAATCTAGATATGTGGGGCTGTTGTGTTCGAGAGCCATTCATGTGGTTAAGGTCCATTGTAGGCATCATCTAGTTCAGGAGGCTATTTAGGAGACCGAGCATGATATGCTGGAGCAACTTCCTAGCTTTTTTGAGCCTTTAAATACTTCTTGACTCTTACTTTTGCAGACGGAAGTCCTTTTTAGTAATGGATGTTGTAATAATCCTCCTGGTCATTTTTGTGTTTATGCCTCTTGTTTGTCATTTAGAGCATTCTATAGTGACCCCAAGTCATTTATGACTTGCTAGGACTGAGAGTTTGGCGACCTGATTGTTCGTTTGGTTTTTATTTGAGTTTTAATGTTTAGGAGGTTTTGAACCTTGACGATCATTTTTTATCAACAGTTTAAAAAGATGACCTTAGAATCCAATTTTGATGATTCCATAAGTTTCGTAACGGTCATTTTAGGCTTGTAGCATGGTCGACATGACTCCCGAGATTTCCGGTGCGAGTTTGTGTGATTAGAATTTTTAACTTTCAAATTAAGGCCTAAGTTAGACTTTAGTCAACATTATGAGTAAATGAAATCGAAAGAGAATTTTGTTAGTATGGTCAGCTCAAAAATTTTGAGTTTTGTCTAGAATGACCCTTTATTCAGATCTCAAGGCTTCTGAGCTAATTCCGAGTCCCCTTGTGGATTTTAGCTTAAAATAAAGTTGGGTGTGGGATCGATATTTTATCAAGACAAATTTTTATGAAAGTTCTGACTGCTCCATCGATTTCAAAATGTCAAATTTGAATGGTTTGCATATCTCATATGCAAGCACAAGATTCCGAACTAATCTCCAGCCCTCGGGCAGAACCCGAGAGACATTCTTGAATTCTCTAGAGCTTTGGTTTAGGCTAGTTGTACTCTACTAAGTTTTCTTAAACGAACGTCGCTTTTGTGAATAGGGCTCCTATTAAGCAAGGTCAGACGGTTAGGTGGTAGCCACTTAAGCAGCCCTGGCTTCAGTTAAGTGGCCATCGCTTTTGAAACCAGGGTTCGTTGAAGTGAGGCCCACTTTTATGGCCAAGAGTTTGCAAAAGAGAGGCCGTCTCTTTGAAGCATGTCGCTTAAGAGACGTTAGTGACCTCTTAAGCGTTCCTTGAGCAGTTTTTATTTCTATTTTCGCTACAAATCTCAGCATTATTTGGTTATTAAATTGGTGATTTCTCCTCCGCCCTAGGTCCGATTTTACTGATTCGAAGTCCTGCAAGTTTATAGGTTGCCTTGACTTGTTAATGTTGTAATCTACATGTGAGTTGATTTTGTCATTCCGAGCCTAGAATTGTATTCTATTTTTAACACATGTTTGATGTATTATTTAGGACTCTTTGATAGAGTCAATTCCAGAAATTTTAGCATGGGTCCCATGATATCCGTTTGACTCCAAAGTTAGTCTATTTGTATTTGATGTATTTTTAGTTTCTTAACTACCGTACTGATGTTGTGAATCTATTTGTCATAGTGTGGCAGCATTCAGTGGCCGTTCAGAAAGGAAAAGCTTCGGCCTTGTGATTTGGAGCGTGCGCGGTTGGCCTTTTTGTAGGCTACGTCTTCATTTCTATGTAGATTGAGCTTGAATGCATAAATACATGTGGATTAGAGTGAATTGAGGTCGGGTACCTAGTTATATTATTATTTCTCTTCTTAGATACCATGTTTTATTATTGATCGTCATTGTTTTATTTTTAGTACCATTTTAGTTGTGGTTTATGTGTGTTGTTGCATGGGGTTGTGTATTAATTGTGTTACTATTTTGGTAATAAGAATGTTTGGCCTTTGTTTAGGGTTAGACTAGTGATGCCTTAGACTTGCGTTCCTTGTAGCTGTATTGCGGCCTTGGACTAGGCACAACCCAATTTAACAACCCAATACCTTAATCAATCCACTTTTTCAAGCTAGATTTGTAAGATTGTATTCAAACCCACTTTCTCAAGCTAGATTCGTAATAACAAAATCAAAACACTTATCAATTAATAATTCAACTCTAACACTTCTTTCTCAAGCAAGTATAGAGTACTAAACTAGAATTTCATTTTCAACTACAATTCCTAAATTAAAAAATAAACTATTAATTGAACACACTTCAAATCAACAATAAATTCAATAACTAACAACACCCATTAGCTAATTAGTGCATTAAACTACATAATCACACCCCCAAGAATGGGGGGTTTTAGCCAAAAATAATAAAAACCAGAAATTGTTACCAACAAAGTTTTCCATCAGATTGGGTAACCATCCAGAAGCCTCCAAATGCTTAAATTAAAGCTAAAATCTCACAATCTCTAAATTCTTGCTCAAAAATGTAAAAATAATGTTCTAGAATTTAAAAGATCAAAAACCCAGAAATGAAAAAATGTGAGAACCCCCTCTCAGCTTTTGAAAATTACATTTATATGTTCCCAAAATTTCAGCACGGAGTCAACTCGACGAAGTAAGTCAGGCTCACCGACCTGATTGGCGACGCGCCGAGTGTTCCCTTTCTCGCCTTCTTGGCGTTGATTTTACCCAATGTTTCTGTAACTTTTGCCGAAATAAGTCAGGCTCGCCAACCTGATCGGCGACCCGCCAAATTCTCATTTTCTCACCTTCTTGGCGTGGCTTTTCACCAGTTTGTTCTGTAACTTTTGGCAAGCTGGTTCGGCATCGCCGATCCCTTAAGCGTGTAGCCGAACTACTCCTTTGCTCGCCAAGTTGGCCTTGTCCATGGGCTAGCACGCTGGAACTTTGGGCGAGTTGAAGGTCCACTCGGCGACTCGCCGAGTGGCTTTGGCATGTACCAGCTTTGCTTTCCTTTAACTTTTTCAGCTTTTACGATCCTTTTTGACTTATAATGTCCTTACCTTGCTCTTTTCCCTTGATTGTTGTATATTAACATTTTAACATCAGTTATGAGCATATAATAGGCATTGAAGACACTAAAACCCTAAATATTTAGCCCTAAATGAGTTGAAAACCCCGACTCATCAACACCTCCAACTTAAATTTTTGCTTGTCCTCAAGTAAAACAACGATCAATCAGTTCAACAGAGATGTCTACAAATAGTGCTACTTGAGACTCAACATGAATGCACACGAGGTTCCACCTTCACAAGCAATGTTTAATGGTGCACTAAAAGTTTCAAATTGTGCTAGTCATCATCAAATAGAAGTCAAGCTCACAATGCTTTCTTGAAATGAAAATTCAAGCTCAACAAAAGTATTTGAATGCCCTCACATCAAGAATTAGTCCATGCCCACACAAAGCTCGTCAAAATTTAAGACTTAAGGAATCAAAATCAACTCTCACACTCTCAAAGATAAACACATACATGATTCTACCCATATACTTGTCCGTATTTTCCAATCAACATGTCAGGCGGCTCAATCAAGATCACCAAGGTTTGTCAAGGCTTGTAATGGGGTTGAGGATAAAGGTATGATCATTTTGGCTTAGTGACTTCTACCTTCATTAAGCATGGCTTGCTTTTAAATTCTTCTCATTTTCTTCCACTCTTTTGGTTTTTCACAATCCACCCTAAGTACTTTCAAGTACAAAGATTCTTATATGGTTCATTGGCCACCCCTTTTCTTTCCATCCATGCACAAATTGCATTGCGAAATTCATTTTCAATTTGTTTCTTCTTTTGATTTTCTTTCTTTCTTTTTTTATATGGAGGGGTTCCATCTTTTTCAACACAATTTTTCAAGGATGAATTTTCATAGAGTTCTTGCTCATCTTCTCTCCTCAATTTTCACCACACCCCCAACTTAGGCTTTTGGCCTAAGTCGGCTATTCAAAGGAACCAAAACTTCATGAAGGTTTTAGGTGGGGAGGAAAGAGGCTAAACGGGTTTATGTTTCATCCAAAGAAAAGGTAGGCTAGAATAGTGCAAAGCTAGGTTCACACTCTCACTAGGTGGTCACAAAGAGGCATAATAGCAATTTGGTTCACTCTCAATTTTTTTTGTGTGAGATCATTTATTTCATTCACCAACATTAGTCAATTGGACCAACGGGGAAAGTTCTAGATATCACCAAGCACATATTTCAAGAAAATCTCACCACACAATGCATTCAACATAATCATCAATCATGATTCTACAAGTTAAGCTTGTGTGCAATGGTCATCACAAGACTCACTTCAACAATCATCTAGTCACAATTAGATGCTAAGAGTTCACACATCACTTATGCAACTCAAATTTGACTCATTGGACTTGCACAAACATATTGTTCAATCAAGAGCACTATTCAAGTCATCGATATTGATCGCAGTCGATACTCCAATATGTAAGAGAACAGGGTCAACATTAAAAGATACACCCCCAACTTAAACTATACAGTGCCCTCAATGCAAATACAACTAATGTAACTAGCAAAATGGGAAGGTAGTGTTTACTGAATGAAAGGATTAGAGTAGGAGAGATTCTTCACTTCACGCCCTATCTGCAAGCGATGTCCAGAGACTCCGAACCATTCAGCGAGCTGCCGAGCAGGATTTGGTTCACCGAAAGTCACAGAAAGTTACCCTTTTAGTGAAGCAAAAATGGTGGCCTTTGTCGAGCTCACCGATTCAATTCGGCGATGCATCGAAAGGTATTCAGCTCGCCAAATTTTCCAGAAGGAGTCTCCAATCTAGCACTAGGAGGGGAGATGTACTTGGGCGATCTGGATGGGCCTATTGGTGGTTTGCTAATAAGATCGGTGCGTCGCCCAATTTCCTTACTTACAAAATGAAGGCTTCAACCAACACATTCAGTAAATGTTATTCAAAAATAACTAAAACTTGGGTTGCCTCCCAAGAAGCGCCTTATTTAACATCATGGCACGACGTGGAAATGCTTTCAAGCATCTTCAAAATACACCACTTCAATTACTGAGATATCCAGACATTCTCCAAAATAAAGCTTCAAGCGTTGCCCATTTAATTTGAATGTCGATCCTTCTTTGCTTTCAACCACAATTTCCCCATTTGCAAACACTCGAGTTACTTTGAATGGACCTAACCACTTTTTACTTCAGTTTACTCGGAAAGAGTCTCAAATGAGAGTTATAAAGAAAAATAAGATTACCGACTTTAAACTCTCGCCGAAGGGTTTTGGCATCATGTCACTTCTTCATTTTCTCTTTGTAAAGGCTTGAACTCTCATACGCCTGCTTCTGGAATTCTTCCAACTCATGGAGTTGATTGACTCAACTTTTTGAAGCGTCCCCCCAATTCAAATTTAATGTCTTCAATGCCCACAATGCATTGTGTTCAAGCTCTATTGGTAGGTGACGACTTTTCAAATACCAATTGGTATGGAGAAATGCCAATTGGAGTCTTGAAAGTGGTGTGGTACGCATAGAGAGCATCATCTAACATCTGAAACCAGTCAGTCCTATTTGCATTGACTGTTTTTGCCAAAATTCCCTTGATTTCTTGATTTGATACTTCAACTTGTCCACTTGTTTGCGGATGATAAGGGGTTGCAACTTTATGCTTAACTCAATATTTTCTCAACAACGAAGGAAACAAACGGTTGTAAAAATGAGATCCTCCATCAATAATAATTTCACGCGGAGTGCCAAACCTAGTGAAAATGTATCGCTTCAAGAATTTCACAACACTCTTCCTTCATTGTTGGGTAAAGCTACAGCCTCTACCCATTAGAAATGTAGTCAACCACCACCAAGATATACTTATTTGTAACACCTTAGATTCAAGAAAGGGCAACATAACAAGTTTTCAGGACTTTCTGGTGCGATCCGACGAAGGCAAATCATGGTCTGTGGAGGGGACCACGGACCGTAGGTCTGGTCCATGGATGGGCACCCAAAATGGGCTCAGAAAACTTAGAACCACGTCCTGGACCAACGGAACTTTGGTGGGTCCACAGTCCGTGGTTACGGGTCAATAGTCCAGACCCCAAAATCTTAGTTTCTGACCATGGTCGACAAACCAACAGGACGGACCATCAGTAAGACCACAAACCGTCGGTCAGGGTCTGTGGGTCGTAGGGTCGGCAGTTATTTTAGGGCAGTTGGATGTTTTCCTAATTAGTCTAGCCTAATACTATGTCGTTTTGCCCATGCCTAAAACCCTATATAAGTTATTTTAATCCCAAAACTTACCCATTCAAGTCATTCTCTTAAATTTACTAAAAGAAGATGAGTTCTTCCTCTCCAAGATATTTCTCTCTCTAGAAGTTTTAAGAAGAAGATTCAAGCTAGGGTTCGAGGTCAAGTCTCCATTCTTCAATTTCTTTAAGGCTTTAATAGCAAGTTATGATAGCTTTTTCATCCATAGAATCCTTGCATCCATGGAGCCCCTAAGTTAACAAATTGAAAAGTAGAAATTCCCCAATTTGAGTTAGGGTTTTCTTCTATGTAATGGATCTTTATGAATGTTGATTCAATTGATTGAATTATGATTGATTATGCATGCATTGAGAGGATTTTATGCTTTTTATGATGAAATCCCATGTACCCATGCTTAACCCATGTTTCAAAGAAAAAATTGATTTAAATGGGTTTTAGTATTTTAAAGGAGAATTTCTAGATTTATGTGTATTCTTATAGGATAAATAAGATACAATATGAGTTACTTTGAGATTGAAGCATATGTAATAATTATGATATGAATTGCTTGAGATTGAAGCATATATGATAATTATGATATGAATTGCTTGAGATTGAAGCATATGTAATGATTTTGATATGAAGTTCTTTGAGAGTAAAGCATATATGTTGTTGATTGTTGCTTATTGATGTAATTATTGTGGAAGGGATTTTCCCACATGCTTTCTTATGTATGAATGTGAAAGACTTTCTCACATTGAATGATTCTAGGTTGAAAGGACTTCTCACCTAAAATGAATCTAAGCTAGGGAATTATGAATCATGAGGCTAGAGGCAATTACCTATGACCACTAAGCAAAAGACAAGAGGCGAGTACCTATGTCATATGATAGAAAGACAAGAGTACCCATGTCACATGATGTATGGATAAGAGGCGAGTACCCATGATCCAAAGGTAAGAAGTACTAGAGGCGATTACCCATGATCCTTTATAAAAAGGCAAGAGGCGATTCCCCATGTCCTTAAAAGATAAGCTATGATATGTTATTATAGGTGATGAGCTTGGATTGTTGCTTGAGTTTTCCTTCCATGATGAGTAACACTAGTGGTGGTTACCCATGTCTTGACTCAATATGAATTGAGGTTATTTCAAGAAGTACTCCTTATATGTGAAATGATCTATTATGTGCCATGATTATGCTTTATGACTTATGTTTTCTAACTCTTATGTTATGTTTATGCAAGTTATCATATTTAGTATATTTTTGTACTAACACATACTCTTGCCTACATAACTTATCAAAATATAGGGTCTGGCATTCCCGATTCTCATCCCCGTGGCTAGGATCTATTGTAAAAGAAGAGTTGAAGATTGGTGAGTCCTCATTCATCTAAGGATTTGGCAACTACTTTCCTTATGTTCTTTTCATTTGAGTTTTGAACAATGTTGTATGGGATGCGTCCCGAGATTCTATTGTATTAGATGGTTTTTAAGACAAGTGTATTATACTTTTGCATAGTTTATAAATTTTTTGGTTATCTTGAAATGATGTTTTAAATTTTATCAATTTCTATTATCTTGACTATGAAAGCTAAGTTGCTTATTTGAGGCATCTCGGGGTCTTTTATGCCATGTTACATCTAGGGGGTGCCCCCGGGTTGTGACAAACTTGGTATCAGAGCACAAGGTTTAGAAAGGTTCTAGGATGTCTCGAAACCACGTCAAGTAGTGTCTTGTTCATGAGTGTGAAGCGCGCCACATTTATGAAAGAGAGGCTACAAGATATTTAGGAAACTCTACTTCTTTCATTACTCTAAGTCATGCGATAGAGTTTAACTCAATAAGGTCTCTCTCCTAATTCTTATATGATGCTCTACAGGATATGGCTGCTCGAAGAGCTTATGCTAGAATAAATGTGAGGGAGAATGCGGAACAAAAAGCTCCTCCCCAAGCTCCTCAAGTTCTGGTCAACCCTTTGGCCGAGAAAGTGACTAATGCGGTGTTTAGGACTGCTTTTCAAGTGTTGTCTCAAGCCGTGACTGCCAAGGCCAATAGGGAGGTTTCGGTTCCCATGAACCCAAATATGGCTATGGTGGCATCTAGAGTGAGGAACTTCACTAGGATGAATCCTGCGAAATTCTATGGTTCTAAGGTTGAGTAATATCCTCAAGAGTTCATTGATGAGGTTTACAAGGTGTTGACTATTATAGGAGTGACGCCAGTGGAAAAGGCGGAATTGGCCGCTTATCAACTTAAAGGTGTTGCTCAAATTTGGATCAATTAGTGGAAGGAAGCAACACCAGAAGATGTGGGTCTCCTATATTGAGAAAGGTTCAACTCTGATTTCCTTGATAGGTTCTTTCCTCTTGAGATGAGGGAGGCGAAGGTTCTTGAGTTTATCAACCTCCGACAAGGGAACATGAGTGTGAAAGAATATGCTTTGATATTCACTCAATTGTCAAGATATGTCCCCTCAATAGGTTATGACTCTAGGGAAATGATCAGCAAGTTTGTTTCGGGTGTGTCTGAATTGGTGGTGAAACAATGTCGTACCACTATGCTTGTCCATGACATGGATATTTCTCGTCTCATGGTTCACGCCCAACAGATTGAAGAGGAGAAACTTAAGGAGAGGTCTACGAAGACAAAGAGGGCTAAAACCGGTGATGGTAATTTCTCTCATGCAAGGTCCGATGCACATGGTCGTCCTAGGTTTCGAAAAATGTTTTCCGTCCAAGGTTCCTCAAATGATCCTACTTGGTTCAACAAAGATAGGGTGTCTAACCCTAAGCCTCAAGGAGGGAATAGTAGTGGGTCCTTATTTCATACTTGTACTAAGTGTGGAAGGAAGAATGAGGGTAAATGTCTAGCGGGTTCTAATGCTTGTTTTGGGTGTGGTAAGATGGACCGCAAGATAAGAGATTATCCTTCAGTTGCTAAGAATGAAAGAGATAATTACTGTAAGGCTCAACCCTATCCTTCATCCGCTCCAACTGGTTCGGGTTCAAATGCTCCCAAGAAAAATAGGTTCTATGCATTTCAGACCCGTGGTGAACAAGAAGGTTATCCCAGTATGGTTATCGGTATGTTGAAAGTCTTTCAACTTGATGTTTATAATTTACATTATCTCGGTGCTACCTTGTCTTTTGTGACGCCATATGTGGCTATGAGGTTTGATGTTCTTTCAGATGTGTTGTTAGATCCTTTTTATGTCTCTACTCCTGTTGGTGACTTTGTTGTGGCTAAGAGGGTCTATTGAAAGTATCATGTCTCCTTGTCCCATAGAGTTACTCTTGTTGACTTGGTAGAGCATCATAAGCTAGATTTTGATGTTATCCTTGGTATGGAGTGGCTGCACTCATGTTATACCTCTATTGATTGTAGAACTCGTGTAGTCAAGTTTCAGTTTCCGAATGAGCCTATCCTAAAGTGGAAAGGGGGAAATTATATGCCTAAGGCTCAGTTTGTTTCCTATCTTAAGGCTAGGAAGATGATTTCTAAATATTGCATGTACCATCTAGTTAAGGTGAGGGATATGGATTTCCGAAACCCCTACTCTTGAGTCGGTCCCCATTGTTAATGAGTTTCCGAAAGTGTTCCCAAATGATCTACCCGGTATTCCTCAAGAAAAGGAAATAGACTTTGGTATTTACCTTCTCCCATATAGGCAGCCTATCTCTATACCTCCTTACCGAATGGCTCCTGCAGAACTTAAGGAATTAAAGGAGCAATTGAAAGATTTGTTGGATAAGGGTTTCATCCGATCGAGTATCTCTCCATGGGGTGCTCCAGTTTTGTTTGTTAGAAAGAAAGATGGTTCACTCCGTCTGTGTGTTGACTACCGACAATTGAACAAGGTGACTATTAAGAATAAGTATCCTCTTCCAAGGATAGGTGATCTATTTGACAAACTCCAAGGAACGAGTTACTTTTCCAAGATTGACCTTAGGTCGGGTTATCACCAATTGAGGGTGAGATGGCTTTTCGAACTCGGTATGGTCATTATGAGTTTTTGGTGATGTCGTTTAGTTTGACCAATGATCTGACGACAGTTATGGATTTGATGAATAGGATGTTTAGACAATGTCTTGATATGTTCGTAATTGTGTTCATTGATAATATATTGATTTATTTGAGGAGTGAGGATGATCACATCAATCATTTGAGGATTGTGTTGCGAATTCTCAAGGACCAACAACTCTTTGCAAAGTTTAGCAAATGTGAGTTTTGGCTAAGGTTCGTAGATTTTCTTGGCATTATTGTGTCAAGTAAGGGTATTGAGGTAGATCCTAAGAAGACAGATGCAGTCAAAAGTTGGCCTAGACCTTTATCCTATTTGGATATTAGAAGTTTCTTGGGTTTAGCTTGTTATTACAGAAGGTTTATTGAGGGGTTTTCTTTGATTACCTCTCTATTGACAGCTTTGACTCAGAAGAAGGCCAAGTTCATATGGTCCAAAGCATGTGAGATGAGTTTTCAAGAATTAAAAGATAGACTCACTTCCACTCCGGTGTTGACTTTACCGAAAGGGATGGATGGTTTTGCTGTTTATTGTGATATGATAAGAATGGAAGAGGAAATTGAAAGAAATAAGAAAACATATGTGGAATTATCGAAATCTAATTTAATTAATGAGCAACAAAGGATTTTATACCTTCACCTCTCAATTGAATCCGATCAAACAACAATAACCCAAACTCAAACGAAAACGAAAAAACCAAATTGAATCCACAAAGAGGGTAACTCTATGATCGATTAAGTTAGAAGAAGTTAACTATCCATTTGAAGAGTTAACCACTAATTACTCACTAATTTCTTAAGGGAATTAAACTAACACTAAATTAGCAACTACAATTTTAGAGCATTCAGTTTCAACATTCAACATACTCTTAGTCTTCCAAAATGAAAAAGACTAATATTTATACTAAGGAAATAAAGAAGACACTTCTTTGACAATTTTACCCTTAATGAGATAAGGGCCTTGTTTTGTTGTCTTCTTTTGTCAATTCTTGAATTCATGAGATGGTCATTTGCACACATAGCCACTTTCTTCCTTCTCTTCACTTTGATGGACCTTTAACACATTATATGTCTTTATTTGATGTACATCAAGCTCCTCTAAATATTTCATGTGATCTATGTTGTCCATGACGTTATTATGATGCCTCAAGAATTGTGTTAGGATGTGTACTTATGGAAAACGGGAAGGTTATTGCCTATGATTCAAGGCAACTTAAGGTTAATGAGAAGAATTATCCTACCCATTATCTTGAATTAGCGGTGGTGGTTTTTTCCTTAAATATTTGGTGTCACTATTTGTATGGTGTTCATGTAGATTGTTTCACCGACCATAAAAGTTTACAATATGTTTTTAATCAGAAGGATCTCAATCTTCGCCAAAGAAGTAGCTTGAGTTACTTAATGATTATGATATAAGTGTTCTTTATCACCCTGGTAAGGCAAATGTAGTGGCGGGTGCTCTTAGCCGTCTATCAATGGGTAGTGTTGCCCATATAGAAGAGGGTAAAAGGAATCGGTGCAAGATGTACATAGATTGGCCCGATTGGGTGTTCGGTTGATGGGCTCCACCAAGGGTGGTGTTGTGGTTCAAAATGGTTCAGAATCATCTTTTGTGACGGATGTGAAAGCCAAGCAATGTCTTGATCCGACCTTAGTAGAATTGAAAAAAGCGGTGCTTAGAAAGTCCTTTGAGGCTTTCTCCCAAGAGGGAGATGGTGTGCTTCGTTATCAAGGTCGTTTGTGTGTCCTTGGTGTTGATGACTGAGGGAACAGATTTTATCAAAAACCCATAATTCACAATATTCCATTCACCCAGGAGCCACCAAAATGTACCGTGATTTGGAGGAGGTCTATTGGTGGAATGGAATGAAGAAGGATATTGCAGAATTTGTGGACAAGTGTCCTAAGTGTCAACAAGTGAAATTTTAACATCAGAAACCAGAAGGTTTGTCCCAAGACATTAGTATTCCTACTTGGAAGTGGGAAGATTTATATATGGACTTCATAGTAGGGTTGCCTCGTACCCGTTGCCAATATGACTCGATTTGGGTTATAGTAGACCGAATGACGAAATTAGCTCATTTCATTCCTGTCAATATTTCTCATTCGGTGGAAGATTATGCTCAGTTGTACTTGAGGGAAATGGTAAGGTTTCATGGAGTGCCCTTTTCCATTATCTCTGATCAAGGTGCCCAATTCACTTCTCAGTTTTGAAAATCTTTCCAAAAGGGTCTTGGTACTCGTGTTAATCTTAGCACGGCTTTTGATCCAAAAATTGATGGGCAAGCGGAGCATACTATCCAAACTTTGGAAGCTATGATGAGAGCATGTGTGATTGATTTTAAGGGTAATTGGGATGACCATTTTCCATTGATCGAGTTTCCTTATAATAATATTTTTCACTCCAGTATTGGTATGGCTCCCTTTGAAGCTCTTTATGGTAGGAGGTGTAGATCTTCTATAGGTTGGTTTGAGGTGGGTGAGGTTGCATTGATAGGACCTGAGTTAGTTCATGAGGCTATGGAGACAGTCTGACTTATTAGGGAAAGGTTGAGAACAGCCCAAAGTCGACAAAAGTCATATGCCGATGTTAGAAGAATAGATCTCGAGTTGGATGTTCATGATTGGGTTTACTTAAAAATCTCACCCATGAAGGTTGTAATGAGGTTTGGTAAGAAAGGGAACCTTAGACCCCGATATGTTGGTCCATATCAGATTTTGAGACGTGTTGGTAGGGTTGCTTACGAGCTTGAGTTGCCAAATGATTTGACATCGGTTCATCAAATTTTTCATGTCTCTATGTTAAAGAAATGTGTTGTATATTCGACATCTATAGTTCCCTTAGAAGGTTTGGGAGTTAAGGAGAATCTTTCTTATGAAGAAGTTCCGGTTGAGATTTTAGACCGGCAAATTAAGAAATTGAGAAATAAAGAAGTTGCTTCCGTGAAAGTGTTGTGGAGGAATCAATTAGTTGAGGGTGGTACTATGGAGGCCGAGGCCGATTTGATGACCCTATATCCTCATCTCTTTCCTTCCACCCCTACTCTAGCTTGAGGTAATAAGTTCCTCATGGTTTATTCTTTGTTTGGTGTCATGTGTCTTAAATGTTTCCATGATTTCCTTACTATGCATGATTCATGAAAAGTTTAAGTTTTGAGAAAAAGAGTCAATTTGATTAATTTCTACATGTTTATGTGCATTTGAGTATGAGTTGCATATAGACTTCATGATATGATGATTTAGCATGTTTTTAGCTTGGAGATGGTATTTCCTCCTCGGATATGAGTAATCTTGTAAGTACATGCATATTGGGCTGCTAGGTCTAGTTCGTATCTTCCTTATGATGCTTTGAATATGTTCTAGCTTGGTTGTGTGCATTTAGATGAAGTTGCATGTATGATAGGTTGCTAGTTTAGAGTCCTTTTCATTTTGTGGTGTCTTGAATCTCATTCGAGGACGAATGATCCCAAGGGGGAGATAATGTAACACCTCGGATTCGAGAAAGGGAAACATAGCAAGTTTTCAGGACTTTGTAGTGCCATCCTACGGAGGCCAACCACGGCCCGTGGAGGGGACCACGAACTGTAGGTATGGTCCGTGGATGGGCACCCAAAATGGGCTCAGAAAAACATGGAACCACGGCCTGGACCAAAGGACTGTTGGGGGGTCCACGGTCCATGGTTAGGGGTCCGTGGTCGAGACCCCAAAATTTTAGTTTCTGACCATGGTCAACAGACCAACAGCACGGACCGTCGGTCAGACCACGGTCCATCGGTCAGGGTTCGTGGGTCGTAGGGTTGGCAGTTATTCTAGGGGAAGTTGGGTCTTTTTCTAATTAGTATAGCCTAATGCTATGTCATTTTGCCCATGTCTAAACCCCCTATATAAGTGATTTTAACCCCAAAACTTACTCATTCAAGCCATTCTCTTAAATGTACCAAAAGAAGATGAGTTCTTCCCCTCTAAGATATTTTTTTCTCTAGAAGTTTCAAGCAGAAGATTCAAGCTAGGGTTCAAGGTCAAGTCTCCATTCTTCAATTTCTTTTGGGCTTTGATAGAAAGGTATGATATCTTTTTCATCCATGTAGCCCCTAAGTTCTCCAATTGAAAAGTAGAAATTCCCCAATTTGAGTTAGGGTTTTATTCTAAGTAATGGGTATTTATGAATGTTTTTTCAATGGATTAAAATATGATTGATTATGCATTAATTGAGAGGATCCTATGCTTTTTATGATGAAATCCAATGTACCCATGTTCGAAGAAAAAATTGATTTAAATGGGTATACTCTATGAAAGGAGAATTTATGGATTTATGTGTATTCTTATAGGATAAATAAGATACAATATCAGTTACTTTGAGATTGAAGCATATGTCATAATTATGATATGAATTGCTTGAGATTCAAGCATATGTGATGATTTTGATATGAACTGCTTTGAGAGTAAAGCATATATGTTGTTGATTGCTGATTATTGATATAATTGTTGTGGAAGGGATTTTCCCACATGCTTTCTTATGTATGAATGTGAAAGGCTTTCTCACATTGAATGATTCTAGGTTGAAAGGACATCTCACCTAAAATGAATTTAATCTAGGGAATTATGAATGATGAGGCTAGAGGTGATTACCCATGACCTCTAAGAAAAAGATAAGAGGCGAGTACCCATGTCATATGATATAAAGACAAGAGGCGAATACCCATGTCACATAATGTATGAACAATAGGAGAGTACCCATGATCCCAAGGTAAGAAGGACTAGTGGCGATTAACCATGATCATTTGTAAGAAGGAAAGAGGTGATTCCCCATGTCCTTAAAAGATAAGCTATGATATGTTATGCTAGGTGATGAGCTTGGATTGTTGCTTGAGTTTTCTTTTCATGATTAGTAATACTAGTGGCGATTACCCATGTCTTGACTAAGTATGAATTGAGGTTACTTCAACAAGTACTCCTTATATGTAAAATGATCTATTATGTGTATTGATTATGCTTTATGACTTATGTTGTCTAACTCTTATGTTTTGTTTATGCAAGTTATCATATTTAGTACATTTTTTTACTAACGCATACTGTTGCCTATATTTCTTATCCAAATGTAGGGTCCGGCGTTGCCGATTCTCATCCCCGTGGCTAGGATCTATAGTAGAACAAGAGTGGAAGATTGGTGAGTCCTCATTCATCCGAGGATTTGTCCACTACTTTCCTTATGTTCTTTTCATTTGAGTTTTGAACAATGTTGTATGGGCTGCTTCCCGAGATTCTATTGTATTAGATGGTTTTTGAGACAAGTGTATTAGACTTCCGCTTCGTTTATAAAAAAAATTGGTTATCTTGAAATGATGTCTTAAATCTTATCGAATTCTATTATCTTGACTATGAAAGCTAAGTGGCTTATATAAGGCCTCTTGGGGTCTTGTATGCCATGTTACATCTTGGGGGTGCCCCTGGGTCGTGAAGAGGTAAATCATGCTTTCTCGACACTCCTCCTTGCATTTGACAGTGAATACATTCTTAACGAGGAAGTGAGCATCTTTGTATAATGATTGTCAATAGTAACCACTTTGAAGCACTTTAGCGGTTGTGCGCACCCCGCTATGATGTCCACCGACTGGCGATGCATGGAAAGCATCGAGAATTGCATTTATCTCCACTTCCGTTACGCACCTTCAAATTATGAGGTCTATGCATTCCCGAAATAGATATGGTTCGTCCCAAAAGTAATTCTTCAGGTCGAACAAGAACCTCTTCTGTAGGTAAAAATTCAGTCAATCAGGAAGGATCCCACATATTACATAGTTTGCAAAATTTGCATACCAAGGTGATTTGCCATGGGTCACGCTCATCACTGCCTCGTCGTGAAATGCTTCCTCAATGTCCCTCTCACCGGTAACAACAACATTGTTTTCCAGCCTTGACAAGTTGTCTGCCACTTGGTTCTCACACCCTTTTCGATCCTTGACCTCGAAATGAAACTCTTGCAACAACAACACCCACCGAATCAACCTTGGCTTTGCATCTCTCTTAGCCATAAAATATGGAATTGCAGCATGATCCGTGTGTACCACCGCTTTAGTACCCAACAAATACACTCTAAATTTTTCAAAAGCATACACCACTTCTAGTAATTCTTGTTCACTGACGGTATAATTCTTTTGGGCTACATTCAAAGTTTTACTCGCATAATAGACCGGGTGAAATAGCTTGCCTTTTTGTTGACCAAGAACAGCTCTCAAAGCAACACCACTAGCATCACACATGAGTTCGAACGGAATACTCCAATCGGGGGCAACAATGATCGGAGCTGACACTAATTTTTCTAAGCATGAAAATGCTTTTAGGCAAGCTTCATCAAAGTTGAAAGTGGATTCTTTTTTTAGTAACTTACAAAGGGGGTAAGCTACCTTGGAAAAATCCTTTATAAACCGCCAATAGAAACCTGCATGGCCTAGAAAACTCCGAACGCCTTTCACCGAAATAGGAGGAGGTAGTTTAGCAATGACTTCGACTTTAGCTTGATCCACTTGCATTCCTTCTCCTGAAATTCTATGTCCCAAAACAATACCTTCTTTGACCATGAAGTGACACTTCTCCCAATTTAGAACAAGATTGGTTTCCACGCATCTTTGTAGTACCTTCTCAAGGTGTTCAACACATGCTTCGAATGAATCAGCAACAACCAAAGAATCATCCATAAAGACCTCCATTGAGTCTTCAACCATATCGGCGAAAATAGAGAGCATACATCGTTGGAACGTTGCTGGTGCGTTGCATAACCCAAAAGGCATTCTCTTGAAAGCAAATGTCCCATAGGGACATGTAAAATTTATTTTCTCTTGATCTGCCGGTGAGATAGAAATCTGATTATACCTGGAATAACCATCTAAAAAACAATAACATCCACGCCCCACAATCTTATCAAGCATTTGGTCCATAAACGGCATAAGAAAATGATCATTTTCGGTCCATGCGTTCAATTTTTGATAGTCCATGCATACATGCCAACCGGTCTCATTGGCACGGTTCCCCTTTGTCGTTCGGAACCACGGTGATACCTCATTTCTTTAGTACACATTGTACGGAACTCACCCATTTTCTATCTGCAATAGGGTATACCACACCCGTATCAAGCCAATTGATGATTTCTTTCTTCACCACTCTTGCATCGGTGGTTTTAGCCTCCTTTGGTGCTCAACGCTTGGTTTTCATTCACTATCCAATTGGATTTTATGAGTGCAAATCCTGGGGGAATCCCCACAATATTATCAATTGTCCATCTGGTGGCTTTAATGTATCGTTTCAACACATTGATAAGTAATTTTACGTGCCATTTAAGCAGATATGCAGCGATGATGATAGGCAAGGTGTTGTTTTCTCCAAAAAACACATACTGAAGGTTGGATGGGAGCACCTTCAACTCAAGCTTCAGTGGCTCTTCGGTGGATTGTTTTGTGGGGGAACTTTCCCAATTTTTAGATCAATGTCAAGCTTCAATAGATTTTTGGAATGAGACCCTAAATCCGATAGAGCAGCGACAACTTCATCATAATCCTGAATTTCTTCGTCATCATAATTCGAAAGGATGGCAGCTAGGGGCTCACCCACACAAAACACTTCACTCACACTAGCCACTTCTTCATTAATCACATCGATGGTTGAGACCACATGAATGTCACTAGGTTGCTTCATTGATTTACACACATTCAAAGTAACCTCCTCATCATTTACCCGAAATTTCAACTCACCACTTTCAATATCCACAAGGGCTTTTCTGGTAGTCAAGAACTGTCTACCTAAAATAATAGGTACCTCGGCGTCAATCTCGCACTCTAAAATAAAAAGGTCAGCAGGAAATATGAACCTATCCACTTTCACCAAAATATCGTAAAGTATGCCAATGGGATGCTTAATAGATCAATTGGCCATGAGAAGACGCAAAATGTTTGAAAATGGCATACGACATCAAGTTAATACTTGCCCCCAAATCACATAACGCTTTGGCAAATTGAACCATCCCAATAGTGCATGGAATAGTAAATGCTCTCGGATCAGCTTTCTTGATAACCACATTGCTTGTCATGATGGCACTACAACTATGAGACACCTCAACCGTTTCAAAATCCATACTCCTCTTCTTGGTGACAAATTCTCTCATAAACATTGCATAGCCTGACATTTCCAACAATGCTTCCACTAAAGGAAGATTTAAAGACAGAGTCTTGAAAACAAATAGACTTTTTGAAATTTGCATCTTCATCCCTTTTTTTTATTCTGAGGGAATGGTGGGTTGAGTTTGGGCAACAGGTTTGTAGGTTTCGACGAAGAAGTAGCCCCCTCATTTGATGTTTGCAATTCCCCGGTGATGAGTTATTCTAGAGATTCATCAACCTCTTTGGGTGTGTCATTTTTCGATTCTTGGCCAGACCCCTCTACATCAATGACATCATTTCCTTCTTTACTAGTGTTTGCCTCACCATCCACTTTCACGTCACCGCCCACTGCTTTTCCACTCCGACTCAACACCGCCAAGAATTTATCATGATTAATCTTTGAATTCACCATCATATCATTGGAAAAACTCTCTTGCAGTTTAGACTCTAATTGGGTTGAAATTTGGTTCATGTTGAATACAAGTTGCTTGATGGAATTCGAATGAGAGTTTACCTTCTTATTCAAGGATGAGAAGTCTGCCTTTATTTCTTTAAGATCTTTGTCAGATCCTTCTACCTTATTTAGAATACGAGACAAAAATCATCTACCCAAAAGCTCCCAGAACTGTCCCTAGATCTTGGACTATCTCCCAAGTGCATAACAAGCATCATCGTCATTTGCTCACTTCCAAAATTTATTTTTGTCAGACAAATCTCGACTATAACCTCTCCATCAATCCTCACTAAATATGTTCTGAACTTGATTCCCACCAGGTCTTAAAGAGCTTGGACCAGAGCCCTCTTCTAGTCTTGACACTTGTTGTACCTTTTTGTTTTCAAATCTCGCTTCAGCTGGATTCATAGCTTCATAACCACTCCCCACGACATGCTTTTTAAGTAGGTCCATTCGGGTCATCATTTTGGCCATGTTTGCATCTTACTCTTGGTTCTTTTCTAATTGTTCCTTTGTCATCCCAAAGTTCAGCGGAGACACCTGATCTTCTCTAGTGTACCAAGCTCGGTTGATTTTTGTCATCTCATCAAGAAGGGTAGATGTTATGCTAAACGGTTGTTGCATGATTCCTCCTCGAATGAGATGGTCTGCCACACCTTTGTTGACTGAGTCGAGGCTCTGGTAAAAATATTGTAACAACACATTGTCTGATAGCCCGTGAGTTGGACATTGAAGCAACAACTTTTGGAATCTCAGCCATGTCTCATGGATAGGTTCACCATCCACTCGTTATCCCTCAACTTCACCATCTTCGAAGGAGGGAAAACCCTTTTATAAAATGCATCAGTGAGCTCCTCCCAAGAAGTGATTGATTCCCTTGGTAAATCAGACAACCACTTTGTTGCTTCCCCCATTAGAGAAAAGGGAAACAAACGAAGCCGAACTGACTCCTGAGTGATATTCTTCAAAGAAAATAGCCCACAAACATCCATAAAATTATGGAGGTGGTCATGAAGGTTCTCATGAACAAGTCCTCCAAAGAGATCCTTTATTTGCAACAGCTGCAACATAGTGTTGGTCACGTGGAACACCGCATTGCCCACAGTTGGAGGCAATCAGATAGCACCGGCACTTCCCAACTGGTCCTCATTGACATCATGCAAACTACCAATGTCATCGTTGTTCCCAAGTTTGATGGAATTACTCCAATTTACACTCATCTCTTCACATGTTTAAGTGCAGCCACCAAAGAACACAAATAAGGTAATTCTGTAACACCCAAAAACTAATAGGATAAACTAGTAGGCTAAACTAGAGCCTTAGGTGAGGGTTCTAGAGCTTTACGTGAGGGTTAGAGTCGTAAATATGACCTCCCGTACTAAGAATGAAGGGTTTAGGGGTTAAAAGTCAAGGTACGACTCCCCAATTACCAACCAAGGATCCTTGAAGAGGACCCTAGAATTACCCCAAAATCTACCCCAAGGCAGTGACCCACGATGGGGACTCACGCCTTGTGTGTCCAACCACACCCCGTGGGCTAGGGTCATGGGTCAAGGGATTTAAAACATGCTCCAGTACCCCACCCACAGATGACCAGCATGGCCCATGGGTCCATGCACGGCCCGTGGGTCGGGGTCTCATGGGTTGGGCAATATAGTCTCTTAAGTCGGCTAGTTAAGGGGGTTAACGGAAGGTTCTAGAATTAATTAGTTATTAAGTGGGGTCATTTTATTAGTAATTAGACGACCTATATAAACCTAATAGACCCCTAAATACATTCATCCTAGTCATTATTTCAATTTACCAAAGAACCCAATTCCCTCCAAGAAATTATCTCTCTAGAAAGTGAAGAAGAATAAGAAGAAGAGAAGAAAGCTAGGTCAAATTCCTCCTTTGTTACAAGATTTTGTGAGGGATTTATAATCAAGGTATGTTAGCTTATTCAACCATGGATTCTTCCATCTATGGAGCCCCCTATAAATCCCCCAATTGTGAAGATGAAATCCCCAATTCAAGTTAGGGTTCCTTCCAATATTGTAGGTTAAGATGAGTATGATTCCAATTGAGTGGATAGTGCTTGCGTATGATTGATTTAGTATTGAATCATGCTATTATGATGAATTTACATGTTTTCCGTAGTTAACCCTAGGCTAATTGATGAAATTGAAGAATGTGGGTTTATTCCTTGTGAAGGAAAATTGAGGATTCATAGGTGATCTTCTAGAATTGATGTCATGTATAGTAATTATTCAAGAATAGAAGTATGAAAACATGAATTGAATTAGAATAAAGTATATATGATAGATCATGACTAGTAATGATTGAGATAGAGCCTTTATGACGAATTATGGCTAGAATTGCTTAAAGATGAAGCTTGTGACTAGAATGTTTTATGATCTAGATATGTATGGAGATAGTAAGAGGTAAAGCTTTGAGAGTAAATCTTGTAGTCATGAATATTAAACACTAGGGATTTTAGAGTAAAGCTAATATGGTGAATGATGTATGTTAGGGCTTTTAGAGTAAGTCTAATATGATGAGATAGCTTGCATGGAATTGGTAGACTAATAGATAGAGTTGTTGTAGAAGGCCTTTACCCACATGACCTACTTTGTAAACATATGAATGCATGAATGTAAAATGTGAAAGGTATTCTCACATAGAATGATTCTAGGTTTAAAGGTTTGCTCACCTAAAATGAATCAAACATGTTAGACTAGAATAGCTTGAAGTTGTGATATAAAATCCCTTCATGAATAGCTTAACTTGGTAAGACAAAACCAAGCTTGGTAGCTTGAGTTAGAAGTTTTCATGGTAGCCTAGGATTGAGAAATCATACTCTTCCTAAGGGTAGCTTGCACTAGCATTATAGAATGCTTGTATGGTAGCATGACTTGGTTAGGCCGAGGCCATTTCATGGTAGCCTTGTATTGAGAGATCATACCCTTCCTAAGGTTAGGTTGCACTAGTTTCATAGAACACTTGCATGATAACATGTCTTTGTTAGGTCAAACCATTTCATGGTAGCTAGGATGGAGCAATTGTACCCTTCCTTGTATAGCTTGGACTTGCATGATAGTATGTCTCCCATGGTAGTATGGTTTAGCCTAGTATGGTGCTATTCCTTTGGTAGCTAGTCTAGTCCAATATAATGACTTTTCCTATGTTGCTTGGTCTAGCCTAATAGGGTGCTATTCTTTGGTAGTCTAGAAATGATAAGTAGTAATCAATTATGTATGATAGCCTAAAGTGGTAGTTAGTATGGATGGGATTATGGTATCTTATCCATGCATTGCACAAGTATGACTTGAAGCTAATTATGAAGTGTTCCATTATATGTTGTATGTTTGATGGATTGTTCCTATAGTTGCCTTCCATGATATGATTAACTAAAGGTGAGATATTCCCTTGTCTATGAGAAGTAAGCTAATGATGAGATTAAAAGATGATAAAGAGGTATGATGGCCTAAAGTGGTACTTAGCCTAGGTGGGATATGGGGTCTCATCTATTCATCGCACAAGTATGACTTGAAGGTTACTTATGAAGTTTCTCCTATGTTATGAGGATTTGAGTATGGACTATGCTTATGAACATGTGGTATCTTCTATGTTATTGGATTATGCCTTATGTTGACTTATGCTCATATTATGTCTATGTTGGAGATTATGATTATGTTATTATCTCTTATGTTTATGTCTCATGTTGACTAACCATTATGATATGCTCTTATGATGTGATTCTAGCTAACATATTTAGTACATTTTGTACTAATGCATACTCTTGCCTACATTCTTATCAAATGTAGGATTCGGCGATCTTGAGTTCGTTTCTTGAGGATAGGTTTCTAGAAGAGCAAAGGAGTTGAAGATTTGGTGAGTCCTCATTGCTTCGAGGATGTGATCAGCTTTCCCTTTTATGTCTTTCTTTTATGTTTTAGACTATTGTATGGGCTGCGTCTCAAGGTTTTATTCAAGGTTGTATTAGATGGTTTGAGACAAAGTTTTGTAGACTTCCGCTTGCTTTTATAAAGACTTCAATTGTAAAGAAAAGTTTTAAAATTTCCACATCATTTCTATGTACTTTATGTTATGATATGCTAAGTGGCTTGTATGAGACCCTTCCGGGGTCTAGTACGCCATGTTACATCTAGGGTGTACCCCTGGGTCGTGACAAACTTGGTAATAAGAGAACAAGGTTTAGAATGGTTCTAGGATTGTCTCAAACCACATCTAGTAGAGTCTTGTTCATAAGTGTGAAGCGCGCCACATTTATGAATAAGAAGCTATTAGATGATTAGGAAGTCTCAGTTCTTCATTCTCTAAGTCGTTCCATAGAGTTTGGCTCTATTAGGTCTTTCTCCTAATATGTCCCCTATGTTTTTCAAGGTATGGCTAATACAAGGGTAAATGCTATGAGAGTGGAGGAAGGCAATAAGGAGCAAGAGGTTCCTCTCCAAGTTCCTCTCCAAGTTCCCCCTCAATCTCCAATTGATCCTTCGGATATGTCGAATGCGGAGATTAGGTTGGCCTTTCAAATATTGGCTCAAGCCATGACGGTGCAAGTCAATAGAGAGG
Organism: Solanum etuberosum; assembly: GCA_029582245.1. Taxonomy (NCBI): domain Eukaryota; kingdom Viridiplantae; phylum Streptophyta; class Magnoliopsida; order Solanales; family Solanaceae; genus Solanum; species Solanum etuberosum. Next base: position 56,304 of record JAJONR010002862.1, read on the forward strand.
TTGTAGTTCCGGTGAACCCAATAGTAGGTATGGCTGCCTCAAGGGTGAGGGATTTTTTGAGGATGAACCCTTTGGAGTTTTATGGCTCCAAGGTGGAAAAGGATCCTAAGGGTTTGATAGATGAGGTTTATAAAGTACTTACTATCATGGGAGTGACTTCGGTAGAAAAAGCGGAACTAGCCGCTTACCAATTGAAAGATGTTGCTCAAGTGTGGTATGAGCAATGGAAAGATTATAGGCCAGGAGGAGCGGGCCCAATAGAGTGGGAAGCTTTCAAACTAGCATTTATTGATAGGTTCTTTCCCCGAGAGTTAAGGGAAGCTAAGGTGGAAGAGTTCATTAACCTTAAGCAAGGTAGCATGAGTGTTAAGAGTATGCCTTGAAATTTACCCAACTATGCAAGTATGCTCCATTTATGGTATCAAATTCGAGGGATATGATGAGTAGGTTTTTGACGGGCGTGTCCGACATAGTGGAAAAAGAATGTTGTATTGCAATGCTCTATGATAATATGGATATCTCACGTCTTATGGTGTATGCCCAAAAAATTGAGGAGTCAAAACTCAAAGAAGAGAAATCTAGGGAGAAAAACAGGTCTAGGATGGATAATTATAAGTCCTTTCATGATGGGTCCGATGGACATGGTCGCTCTAAGAATCGACAAAGGTTTTCTGAGCAAGGTTCTTTTAATACTCCTAAGTATAAGGAAGAGAGGGTGTCTAACCCTAAGACACCTGGAATTGGTAATGAGTCTCTATGGTCTACTTGTGCTAGATGTGGAAAGAGACATGAGGGTAGATGTTTGGCCGGTAGAGAAGGTTGCTTTAGTTGTGGTGAAAGTGGCCACAACATGAGAGATTGCCCAAAGGCAAAGACTATGAGAAGAGAGGGTAAACAAGTTGCTCCTAGTGGTTTGGAAGAGAATGCTCAAAAGAAGAATATGTTATATGCTCTTCAAGCTATAGATGAACAAGAGTGACCTCTTAATGTTGCTACATGTATGTGTTTTATGTCTTATTAGATTCCGGTATTGTTTGGTCTTTTGTGACTTGATTTGTGAGACTTGAAGTTGTCTTCAGTATGAATGGTGCTTAGAAAAGTCCATTTAGGCTTGCTCCCAAGGGGGAGATAGTGAGCTTAAATAGCAAGGTCATTGTGTGATTATTTGTTGCCATGATTCCCTTAAATGTATGTTCTTGAAAAATTATGTTTTAGTAAGAAAATGAGCTTATATGAATTGTTTTCCTCATGTTGTAGTGCATTTAGTATGAGTTGCTTATTTGACTTCATGAGATGAGTATATGAGCATGCCTTAGTTTAGAGTTGAAATATTCCTTCTTAAATGAATGTTTTTTTAGAGTAAATTACATATAGGCTCCATGAGTGTATGTTGAGCATGTTATGACTAGGAGATGGTAGTTCCTCCTTGAACATGACTAGTTATGACAATTTCTTGCATCCTGGTTGTTAGATGTAGTTTCTACTTCCTTGTGTTGCATTGAGTATGTTTAGCTTGGAGATGAAGTTCCTCCTTTATTTGTGTGCATTTGAATGTGTTGCATGCATGATGGGTTGATAGTTTAGAGTCTTTTCCTACAAGAGGTGTTTAGAATCATCATTCAAGGATGAATGTCCCCAAGGGAGAGATATTGTAACACCCGAAAACTAGTAGGCTAAACTAGAGCCTTAGGTGAGGGTTCTAGAATTTTACGTGAGGGTTAGAGTCGTAGATTTGACCTCCCATACTTAGAATGAATGGTTTAGGGGTTAAACATCAAGGTACGACTCCCCAAGGACCAACCAAAGGTCCTTGAAGAGGACCCTAGAATTACCCCAAAATCTGCCCCAAGGCAGGGACACACGATGGGGACTCACACCCCATGGGTCCACCCACGCCCCATGGGGGAGGGTCTTGGGTCAAGGTGTTCAAACCATGCTCCAGTACCCCACCCACGGATGACCAGCACGTCCCGTGGGTCGGGATCTCGTGGGTTGGGCAATATAATCTCTTAAGTCAGCTAGTTAAGGGGGTTAATGGAAAGTTCTAGAATTAATTAGTTATTAGGTGGGGTCGTTTTATTATTAATAAGACCACCTATATAAAGCTAATAGACCTCTAACTACATTGATCCTAGTCATTATTTAAATTCACCAAAGAACCTAATTTCCTCCAAGAAATTCTCTCTCTAGAAAGTGAAGAAGAAGAAAAGGAAGAAGAGAAGAAAGTTAGGTAAAATTCCTCCATTGTTGCAAGCTTTTGTGAGGGATTTATAATCAAGGTATGTTAGCTTATTCATCCATGGATTCTTCCATCTATGGATCCCCCTAGAAATCCTCCAATTGTGAAGATGAAATCCCCAATTCAAGTTAGGGTTCCTTCCAATATTGAGGGTTAAGTTGAGTATGATTCCAATTGAGCGGATAGTACTTGTTTATGATTGATTTAGTATTGAATCATGCTATTATGATGAACTTACATATTTTCCATGGTTAACCCTAGTCTAATTGATGAAAGTGAAGAATGTGGGTTTATGCCTTGTGAAGGGAAATTGAGGATTCATAGGTGATCTTCTAAAATTGATGTCATGTATAGTAATTGTTCAAGAATAGAAGTATGTAAACATGAATTGAATTAGAATAAAGTATATAGCTTGGACTTGCATGATAGTATGTCTCCCATAGTAGCATGGTCTAGCCTAGTATGGTACTATTCCTTTTGTAGCTAGTCTAGTCCAATATGGTGACTATTCCTATGTAGCTTTGTCTAGCCTAATAGGGTGATTTTCTTTGGTAGTCTAGAAATGATAAGTAGTAATCAATTATGTATGATAGCCTAAAGTGGTACTTAGTATGGATGGGATTATGGCATCTTATCCATGCATTGCACAAGTATGACTTGAAGCTAATTATGAAGTGTTCCCTTATATGTTTTATGTTTGATGGAATGTTGCTATAGTTGCCTTCCATGATATGATTGACTAAAGGTGAAAGATTCCCTTTTCTATGAGAAGTAAGCTAATGATGAGATTAAAAGATGATAAAGAGGTATGATGGCCTAAAAGTGGTACTTAGCCTAGGTGGAATTATGGGGTCTCATCTATGCATTGCACAAGTATGACTTGAAGAATACTTATGAAGTTTCTCCTATGTTATGAGGATTTGTGTATGGACTATGCTTATGAACATGTGGTATCTTCTATGTTGTTGGATTATGCCTTATGTTCACTTATGCTCATATTTTGTCTATGTTTGAGATTATGATTATGATTATGTTATTATCTCTTATGTTTATGTCTCATGTTGACTAACTATTATGATATGCTCTTATGATGTTATGCTAGCTAACATATTTAGTACATTTTGTACTAATGCATACTCTTGCCTACATTCTTATCAAATGTAGGATTCAGTGATCTTGAGTTGGTTTCTTGAGGATAGGTTTCTAGAAGAGCAAAGGAGTTGAAGATTTGGTGAGTCCTCATAGCTTCGAGGATGTGATCACCTTTCCCTTTTATGTCTTTCTTTTATATTTTAGACTATTATATGGGCTGCGTCCCAAGGTTTTATTCAAGGTTGTATTAGATGGTTTGAGACAAAGTTTTATAGACTTCCGCTTGCTTTTATAAAGACTTCGATTGTAAAGAAAAGTTTTAAAATTTCCGCATCATTTCTATGTACTTTATGTTATGATATGCTAAGTGGCTAGTATGAGACCCTTTCGGGGTCTATTACACCATGTTACATCTAGGGTGTACCCCTGGATCGTGACAAATTCAATTACAACAAAAGCAGTTCACGACTAAATTTTAATAAAATAATTCTAAACACCACTCCCCGCAGCGGCGCCATTTTTGATAATGCTCAACTACACTTCATCCTATTATTAGTGTAGGCGGTCGCTAAAAAGTATAAATCCAACTAAGAGTTGGGTTCGATCCCACTGGGAGTGATACCATATAGAATTTGATTAAGAAGTAAAATGGTGTTCTAATCGTTGGTAGGTGTAGAAATTTTGGAACATTAAAGTAAATTACAAGATTTTGACAATTAATGTCAAATGGGGGGATTTTGGGTAACCAATTTATGACTACTAACAACAGGGAGTAAACAAGTAGAGAAGGTTTCTTGGGAGTGTGATAAGTTGAATACTAATTTCGCGTAGTGGGTGATTACGAGTTACTCAAAGTAGTTGAATCTCAGTAGGTAGGCTAGGTTTTATATACAATAGCCATTTCTAAATCAATTGTTGTGAATCAAGTAAGTTCTTTCGAACCTCAACAGGCACAACCCAATTTAACAACCCATTACCTTAATCAATCCACGTTTTCAAGCTAGATTTGTAAGATTGTATTCAAACTCACTTTCTCAAGCTAGATTCGTAACAACAAAATCAAAACACTTATGAACTAACAATTCGACTCTAACACTTCTTTCTCAAGCAAGTATAGAGTACAAAACTAGAATTGTATTTTCAACTACAATTCCTCAATTAAAACATGAACTATTAATTGAACCCACTTTAAATCAATAATAAAATCAATAACTAACAACACCCATTAGCTAATTAGTGCATTCAACTACATAATCACACCTCCAAGAATGGGGATTTTAGACAAACATAATAAAAAACATGAAATCACTACCAACGAAGTTTTCTATCAGATTAGGTAACGATCCAAAAGCCTCCAAATGCTCAAATTAAGGCTAAAAATCTCATAATCTCTAAATCCTTGCTCAAAAATGTAAAAACAATGTTCTAGAATGTTAAAAGATAAAAAACCTAGAAATGAACAATTGTGGGAACCCCCTCTTAGCTTTTGAAAATTACATTTATATGTTTCCAGAATTTCAGCACGAAGTCAACTCGGCGAAGTAAGTCGGGCTCGCTGACCTAACCGATGACGCGCCGAGTGCTCCTTTTCTCGCCTTATTGGTGTGGCTTTCACCCAATATTTCTGTAACTTTTGGAAAAATAAATCAGGCCCTCCAACCTGATCGGCGACGCGCCAAATGCTCCTCTTCTTTCCTTCTTTGCGTGGCTTTGCACTAATTTGTTTTGTAACTTTTGGTGAGCTGGGTCGGCATCGCCAATCCCTTCGGCGTGTCTCCTAACTACTCCTTTTCTCACCAAGTTGGCCTTGTCTATAGGCTGGCACACTAGAACTTTGGGTGAGCTGAAGGTCCACTCGGTGATTCGTCATGTGGCTTTGGCGAGTACCAGCTTTGCTTTCCATCAACTTTTTCAACTTTTATGCTCCTTTTTCCTTATAATGTCCTTGCCTTGCTCTTTTACCTTCATTGCTGCATATTAATATTTTAACATCAGTAATGAGCATAAAATAGGTATTGAGGACACTAAAACCCTTAATATCAAGCCCTAAATGAGTTGAAATCCCCGACTCATCATTTAGCTCAATAATGAGTGTCCTCAATACCTAAATATTTTCTATTCTGATGATATACTGACGATTTTCAACTATGAAGGATAATGGATGAGGTAAGGATGAATGTTTGAAAGAATGGCTAAAAATGTGAAAAGAAGTGCAGATTATACATTGATGATCGCCAAACAAGAAAGGTGAATTGCCTAGTGAGTATGACCTCACAGAAAGTGACTATGCACTACACTTATGTTTATCGAGGCAGGTCGGTGAACTCCAAAAGAAAAGGTGACTCGCTGAATAATAAGGGTGACCTTGTTAAACATCACTGAAAGCAATAGTGCAAGGAGAAAAATTGAAGGCTCGAAAGGTGAACTAAGGTGGTACTCGGTGATACGCTAAAGGTGAAAGGCAGAATCAAACAAGCTCACCAACTGAGGTTCAAACACCTAAATCCTAGAGAAAGAAAAGGCAAGCTGAAGCATGAATGGTGACTCGATGAATTAGTTCAGCAAGCCCGACTAACGTTGCCCAAAGGGTAGCGTGTTGAGTTTTTGGCCAAATTTCAGGAAACTATAAATATCCCAAAGGAGAGAGAATAAGGGAGCTTTTGCACAACTAATTTTTGGCATAGCTTTTTTGTGAGTTTCTAGAAATGGATAGAGAGAGAAATATCTTTGCCTTGTGAAGAACACTTTCTATTTTTTGGGGTTTTTCAACTTTGTTCTTGATAATGAAAAATTGAAGTTGAATTCAAAGTGACTTTTCTTGTAATTACTTAATTTCATGTTACCTATGGATTCTTTAATGAAAGATATACTCTCTTTGTTTTTTGTGATGGGTGGCTAAAACCCCAAGATCTATGGGTGCAATTATGAGGTTGAGTGTTGATTTAATGTATTGTGTATTGTGTTATTCTCTGTTTTTCTGATGCTCATACATGAATTTGGGCTAATTAGAATGTCGTTAACTTATGGGTTAAGGTTGCAAACTTAATTCCTACTTATGATCTTCGATCGATGCTTGAAAGAGATTGATTGAAGTGGGTAATTAGTTGATACTATAAATTAAGGTCTGATGTCTATAACTTGCTTGAAAATAGAGGTTATGGGTTGGTTCTATTTTCCCTACTTCTACATCAGAAGATAGAGTAGAGTAAGGTATTGGGTTGTTAAGATTGGCATATATATGAGACAAAAAGGAAATTCTATGCAAGGATGTTATAAGATCGAAATAGGATTAGTTTCATTGAAGATGACCTAGCATATTCATGAATGTTCATCACTATAGAGCAGAAAAATTACCCATATGTGACATTGATTTCCAATGTCCACCCCCCTAGAGTGCTTGTTAATTCTTAAATTCTCCAAAATCTTAGTTTAACTATGAAAATTGATAACCAAATCCTTTTATCAAATTAGTTGAATCATCCACCCACTTTTTTTTACTACTACTAATGAATGATTTACAATCCAAATGTATTAATAGAACTCTCTACGATATACCAATTCTTTGTGGGATTCGACCCCTACTATTAGTTGGGTATTTTTATTGATTATGAACGTTGTCTCTTTTAATTGGTTTTAAACGGTACATTTGAGTGTCATAAAAAATGGCGCCGTTGCCGGGGAATGGTGTTAAGAATTCTATTTGAAAATTTTGATTGTAAATTCATCTAGTTGTAGTAGATTGTTGTTTTGTATTGTTGTTGGATGATTTGCAGGTCTAATATAATGAGTGACCATCGCCAAAATGAAAACATGGGATATTTGAATGATATGAATGTGAATAATATTCAAATCACGGGAGCCATCCGGATACCTCTCACAGCCGGGAGGGTTGTGTTTCATGTAATCGGAACAATGCTATAATTTCTCAAACTAAGAGGAATATTTTGGAATTTAGCTCATGAGGATCCCTATGAACACCTTAGGAATTTTTGGAGGTGTATGGGCCATTTGTGCTCAAGAACATCTCACAATAGTACGTGAATTTGAGGTTATTCCCGTTCTCTTTGATGGTGAAGCTACAAAATGGTTGGTGAAATCATCAAATAACTCTATTACTTCTTGGGAGGAGTTGAATGAATCTTTCTTTGAGAGATTCTTTCCCCTCGAAGATGGTGAAACTTTGAACCAAATCAAAAAATTCAAGCACATTGGAGGTGAACCTCTACATGAGACTTGGTTGCGGTTCAAGAAACTACTTTTTCCAACATATGGTGTTTCGGACACTTTGTAGCTGCAATACTTCTTTTGTAGCCTTGATTTAGTCAATAAAGATGTGGTTGAGCAGTTAGTCCAAGGAGGATTAATAAGATAACCGTATGATGTGGCTTCTTTGTTGCTAGATGACATGACCAAAGTAAACGACCATAGCATACTAGAGAAGACCAAGTATCGACTCTACAAATGAGTTTGAACAAAGAACAAATCGAGAAGGAAAATAAACTAGATGAAAACATGGCCAAAATGATGACCCAACTCAATTTGTTGTCTAAACATGTCATGTGAGGTGGACATAAATCATTGAATGACGTTGGCACTAATATTTGGCAGTGCCAGAATGATGCAAAGTTTAAGGCATTATACAATGAAGAAGTTCAATAATTGGGAAACCAAATGGGAGGTTCTCACCAAAATTATCAATGACAAGGTTGGAACTAAGGTTGGAACAAGGAGCGAGATAATTGTTGGAAAGATTGGCGAGGTGGATATTGAAGAGATAGGGAGGTTAAAAAAGATAGGTATATTCCTCTCCATGATCGTCCACGACAAAATGAACCGGCTGGTCCAGAAGGGAACCGAACTGAGGAAATGCTCACAAGAATCTTCAAGAAGGTTGAAGGGTCTGACAAAGTGTAGAAGGATTTGAAACAATACTTCTCTACTTTATCCCAAAAAGTGACCTTTCATTCATTGTCTATCAAGCAGCTAGAGACCCAATTATGTCAGATCTTCACTCATCTCAATCCAAATCAAAACGAAATGTTGCCTAGTGACACCATCCCAAATTTGAAAAATGAATTTTGAGGAAATGAGAACTATGTCGTGCCATGACTTTAAATAAGGAGCTTCTTGGGAGGCAACCCAAGTCTTTAGTTTTTTTTATTGCTTTCAATAATGTGTATTGTGAGTGAAGGTTGAAAAGACGTCAAAAGGTTGAAAAAGGAACATTAAGTGATGCCAAAACCAACACGGAGATTCGCCTAAGGATTTGTGCGGACTCATTCTTGTATGCCTTTTGAGCTAGAAAATATGAAAAAGTGTACTGTCAATTTTGGTGATGTGAGCTCCAAAAGGTGATCCGCCGAAGTACACTATGCAGACTCCATCGGGTCTACCGAATCAGCCTTCAGGTTTGGTATTTGTATAAGCATGTCCGATGAGCTTCAGCTCCAATTGGCGATTCATCGAACATACTCGACGACGTTATTCATGACCACCGAATGGTCCTGATATAAAAAGGCAAAGGGTCTTTTCAAATTCAAAAAGAAAACCCTTTCAAATACTTAAGCCCTTTTCTTTCCATTCTCTTACAATACCTTGTTTGAGTGCTTGAGAGTTCTTATTGTGTAAATTTTGAGTGTGTGGAGTGTATTTAGTTGCTAGAGCAGTCGACCCAACCCTGTCTCCTATTATTTTCAAGTTTTACTTCTAGTTGAGGTTGGTTTTTGAGTTTAATTATGCATTTGAGTTGTAAATCATGTTTTGCATATGGGATTTAAGTCATTTGATGCATGTGATTGTTGGATTTCATGAGATAGCCCTGTAATGATCATATTGAACTGTGCCCATGAATTAATTGTATGTTCTGTTGCATAGAAATTGCTAAACTTTAATGTGTTGGTTAATTGTTGGAATTAAACCCGTAAATTTAGTGGGTCTTGATTGAATTTGAAGTGGGTGAAGCCTGAGTAATCGAGTGTTGACCCGATTACATGATTTTGCCCAATGATAGATAGAGTGATGACTTTCTTAAGGGAAAATCATCAATTTGAGCAATACTTTGCAATATCTGGGGGGAGTCTGAGTACCCATGGGTAGATAAGCATATAGGTGGATTGTAATGATTATGGGGAACTCTTTTTTTTGCATATGTTGGTTTTAGCTATTAAAATTAGGCACTAGGCTGACTATCTCCTGTTCAGTGGGCTTGTCTTAGCTCACCAAGAAAGATTAGGCAAATCGTCGAGTAAGCCCCAACTCGCCTTCTTGAGTGAATATGTGACCTTGGGTACTATCCCATTCGACGAGCTTGTCAAATTTTTCCAAACCCATTTGGTGAATCGCCGAGTAGGAGTTGACATCACCCTTATTGCCTATTTCTTTCCATTTTGCACTTTCAGTTTCAGCTGACTTTTCTTTGCCCGCTGAAACAAACTAGGCGAATAATCGAGTTGAAATTGACTACGCCCTTTGTTCCTGAACTCTTTACTATATGCTACTGTCCATTTCGGTGAGCTCACTGGAGCTCGCCCATCCTGGTTGGCGATCCACATTCCCGTTAGGTGAGCCTTGGGAAATATTTTGTACTATGTTGCCAACTGAGTTTTATTAAAAGTAACCTTCACCAATTCTATGTTTGAATGTGTGTGATTTGCATGTTATGGCTAGAACAAAGGGTAAGAAAGTGGTGACTTTGGACACAGAGTCAGACAGAGACTCTCCTCCTCCCCTCCTTTGAAAAAGCATCAGGGTGTCACTAGTAATGAGCCATCTAAGGCCTCTCGTCTACAATAGGCCACTTTTCCCTCTCCTACGTGTGTGGGTAAGCAACCCCGGAAACACATTTCCAAGAAATAGACAAACATACATTCCAAGCTTGTCTCACCTCCTCGGGATCAAACCCCTGCTTCTAGAGTTCTCCTGATAATAGCTCCAAGGGCCCTTAATAGGCTCAAGGCGGATGGAGAATGGACAATTCTTGAGGAACGAAGGTTCTCTACTAATGGGGTAATGAGTGATTACCCAGCCATATGAGAGACTATCAAGTTTCACCAGTTTGAGAATTTCACAAGACCTAGAAAACCATATGTGCCAAAATGTGTTAGGGAATTCTAGAGGAATTAGAAGTTCATGGCAAGAAAATGCCATGTGATGCCGGTATGATAAATGTTGTACAGATCACACCAGCCTCTTCCAGTGACATCAGGAGGTTTGAGGCTGAATATTTATGGGAAGATGTGCCTCGGAGAAACCCACCACCACCAGACATTACGCCCATAATTGATCCAACAGCACTAGCTTCTAAGTCCAGCACACCTACTCTTTCTGTAGAGCAGGAAAGTATATCTTGCTCCTCTGATATGCCTTCATCTTCTACACCTCATCCTACTACTACTGCTACTACTACTACTACTACTACTACCACCACTTTTGTTGTTGTTATGTCTACCCCCACTCCTACTACCCATCCCCCCTTGACCCAATCATTGATATACCAAATGGGCAGTCTTGCCTAGTCTGATTGATAGGGCTACCGAGAGGGCATTGGCCCCATTAAAGGATAGAGTGACATAGTGTAAGGGATTGATTGGGTCCAACAGTGTGAGGTTGGATAACTTCACTACCAGATTAAAGGCCTGAGATGAGGCTGAGGGTAGTTTGGGTGTGCTAGACACAATGAGGGGTGAGCTTGCTTCCTTGTGAGCGGATGTAGACCGGCTAAAGTGTACAGATATTTTTATGTTATGGGGTGAGGTTCCCCTACTAGATGCACATGCCTCCTTTCCACCAGTGATGCCCAACAGTTAGCCTACTTTGAGTGTGCAGCTTGAGATAGCTGCGGGTGTTTCTTGTGTTGATGATGCTGACGAGGGGGTTGATGATGATTTCACCGAGGAGAAAGATGAAGATGAGATGAGGGGTGAGGATAATGGGCATGGGATTATGTAGACACTTACGGAGATGTAGGAAACTTAGGAGCTTATTGAGAGATCCCTTAGGGAGACTTCAGTAGTTGGCACCAATGGAGTCTCTTCAGACTCAACCATGTCTCCCAGTGATATGACGGGCACTGATGCCCCAGCTGATACCACATTGCTGCCTCCCGTGATCTTATTGCCGGGCACTAATGCACCGGCTGATGCTTCCTCTCTAGAGACTCCATATGAGATTGCTCCACAGGCTTAGCCTGTTAGGGGGACCTTTTTACTCTTCCTCCCGTACTTTATTACTATTGCATTGAGGACACTGAACTTTTCATTTTTGTGGGGTGAGGTTCTTGGTGCCAATATTCCCCTTTTTTTTGTATTCTGTTATTTTCAGTTTTGGATTATTGTACTAGTTTATTTTTGTTATATTAGAGTGTTTTATTTGGTTTGGTTTATCTCTTGTTTAATTTTTCATTTTCTCTCAATTTTGCAACTCCCCCATGAGTTTTGAAAATCATGAAATTCTTGAGTTTTCATTGATAATAATTTATGGATTGATTGTATTCAATATTAATGTCTTGAATAGTACTCATAGTGAGCATCATGTATAGTGTTGGTGTTGCAAGAATGAAATCGATGTAGCTGTACTTTTGAACGATATTTTTGAATCTTTTGTTGACTAGATGTGTTGTGATGTGAGCCTTGCATTTGAACATCGCACATACGATTTTGATCTTTTTGGGCTGTGCTAAATTAGTGAATTTTGAAGTGCCATGTGTGGTGAGTTCTTACTAGAAAGCATGTGTGTTAAATTTTTGAATTTACCTTGTTAGTTTAATTTTCTAAACTGTGGTGATTTTAAGGCGTGATCTTGGGAAAAATTTCTAGGAGGGAACCCAAATTCTCATATACTTTGTGACTGACTACCTTCTGAGGGTGTGCATCCATTTTGGCATCATTTGAGGCTAAATCAATTGTTAACAAAACCAAACTAAAACCTCTTGAGCCAAATTTTCCCAACCTTCTCACCCAAAATCCTTTTTGAAGCATTTTTATGTTTGAATAGCCAACTTAGGCCAAAAGCCTAAGTTGGTGTGTGGAAAGAAAGGAGGAATGAAAGCCAAGTGAAGGCCAAAGAAAGATGAAAATGAGACTCAAGTTTGAAGTTTGTTGCAAAAAGAAGGAACCCCTCCTAATAAAAAAAAGGGAAAAGATCATTGTGATGAAAACATTTTGAAAAATTGAAATGAAAAAGAAAAGTGAGGATATAAAGGGGATCCCAAATAAAGTGAGTGAAAAGTCAAAGCTTGAGTTATCAAATGAAAAAGAGTGAAAAGAACTTGAGAAGAGGTGATGATGATTGCAACAATTCTTTGAAAAGGTGAAGTCACTAAGACAAATTGATCATACTTTAAATCTCAGCCCCCTTACAAGCCTAAAAGACACTTGAGATCTCGAATGAACTAGGTTGTGTGATGATTTGAAAATATGGGAAAACCTATGGAATGAAGTTTGCATGCATTTGTCTTTTTAGAGAGTGAGAGTTTCATTGATTCCTTATTTATTTGTTGATTTTCTTTGTAATAGCATGGAATCATTCTTGATGTGAAGGCACTTGAATGCATTTGTTTAAACATGGTCTTACATTAGAAACAGTGAGCTTGAGTTTGTGTTGATACCGGCTAGTCATCATTTGAAGCTTTTTTATCATGATTGTCACGACCTAGGGGTACCCCCTGGACGTAACATGGCATACAAGACCCCGAGAGGCCTCATATAAACCACTTAGCATTCATAGTCAAGATAATAGAATATTGGTAAAATTTAAAATATTTTCAACACAATCAAAGTCTTTATAAAACGAAACGGAAGTCTAATACACTTGTCTCAGAAACCATCTAATACAATAGAATCTTGGGGCACAGCCCATACAACAATGTTCAATACTGAAATGAAAAGAACATAAGAAAAGTAGTGGTCACATCCTCGAATGCTATGAAGACTCACCAATCGTCAACCTTGCCTCTACTATAGACCCTAGCCACGAGGATGAGAGTCGGAACCGCCGGACCCTACATTTGGATAAGAAATGTAGGCAACAGAATGCGTTAGTAAAAGAATGTACTAAACATGATAGCTTGCATAAACATCAACATAAATATAAGAGTTACACAACATAAGTCATAAAAGCATAATCAATGCACATAATAGATCATTTCAACATAAAAGGAATATTTCTTCAAGTAACCTCAAATCATCCTTACTCATCATGGAAGACAACTCAAGCAACAATCCAAGCTCATTACCTATCTTAAAAGCATAGTTGAAGCATGTTCAACAATTCATCTCATTAAGTCTATAGGCACTCATACTCAATGCACAACAACATGAGGAAATCAATCATATAAACTCATTTTCTTTCAAAACACGGGTTTTTTTTTTCACAAACATGCATAAAATCAAGAAACCATCGGAATATCTAAAACACATGACACCAAACAAGGAGTAAATCATGAGAAGCTCATTACCTCAAGCTAGAGTAGGAGTATAAGGAAAAAGATGAGGATATAGGGACATCATATCGGCCTCGGTCTCTCAAGTAGCACCCTCAACTAATTGATTCCTCCACAATTCTCTCTGGGAAGCAACTTCCTTATTTCTTAACTTCTTGACTTGCCGGTCTGAAGTTTCAACCAGAATTTCCTCATAAGAAAGACTTTCATCAACTCCCGAACCTCCCAAGGGAACGATAGATGTCGGATCTTGATATACCGTGAGTTTACGGTATTTTTGATACATTTCACTTATAAGTTGTGTGTGTCTAGAGCTATATTGTATTAGAATTAATGTTTATGTGCTATGTTTGCAAGAAATAGGCTTGGACGCAGTTGATGAAGACGAAAGCTGAAATTTTGTAAGAAAGGGCCACCCACGGAAGTGATCCATAGACCGTAGGTCAACCAATGGGTTGTCCTGCACATCCGTCGTTGATGATCTGGGAGTTGAAGTTCCAGTACCTGATGAAAAATCCCAAGTATGGAGCCACGGAAGGGGACCTACGGACCGTAGGTCGACCCACGGTCCGTAGGTCGAGTCGTCGATTGACGACGCGTTCCAGAAGTTTATTTCCTTATTTCGTTTCCTTTTTATTTGGGACTTGTTTTTCTATAAATAGGAGTTATAAACCTCGTTTTGGGGGGTTGGACATTATTGTAAATTCTTAGTTTTAGGTGTTTTGGGAATAAACTTGCAAACTTTAGCAATTTGATTTCCGGAATTCGTTTGATAAGATTTTGACTTTGAATTTCAATTCAAGATTCAGTTTTTCGCCTATTCTTCTCGTAAGTTCATGAATTCTTTTTACCCAATTATGAATTGTGTTCTTTCAAGCATGAGTAGCTAAATCTACAATTAGGGTTGTGGGAACCATGAGAAATTAACAAAGTATGAATAATAATTAAGTAATTCTTGAATAGTGTGCATGCATGCATGCATTGTTAATTCTTTCACCTAGAAATCTTTTTAACGGTTGCAAACGTTAGAACCCGCCTCATTTCTACTTGCCGGACCAATGACGTAGTTAATGAGAAAAAAATTAACAATAGAGATTTAGTGGATGTTATCTAATAGTTTACTGTCAATTGGTGCGAGGGTGAAAACTAAGCCATATATTGATGTGATGTCTAATCTGAGGTAAAGGTAAGGGGTAGTAAAGTATACACTCATAGCCGGACCAAGGTGTGTAGTGACATTCCCTATTTGGAGGACCAATCACTTAGGGATACATAACTTACCAACTTTGCATGTAAAACACTAGGAAAGGATTACTATTATTAGGATTACTGCGTTAAGAGCTTATGGTGAACACATATGCCCTAGTTTCTTTCTCATATTGATATTTCTAAAGTTGAATCTTGTCTACTTGTTACTTAAGAAATCTAAAACTATTACTTACTTAAAAATCCCCCCCGTTTAATTTCCTCAGAAATAATTTGAATAAACGGATATAATAGTGAGTTAAGTTTAAGTCTAAACCATTTTCCTCATGGGATCGACCCCAACCTACAAGTTGGGTTCTTTACTTGATAACGATCGCTTATACTTCTTTAGGAAGGTGTAATTTGAGAGTATCAAATTTTGGCGCCGCTGCCGGGGAGTTTGGCTTTTAGATTAAGTTTAACTACATTATTGAACTTTAGTCAAATATTTCTCGATTTTACGTTTTCGTTTTGTTTTTATTTTCTACAGGTTTCTACTCTTGTGTATGCCAAGTACACAGAGTCAAGGTGAACCACTTACCCCCTACGATCCAGAGTTGAATAAAACTTTGCGAAAAGTGGATAATCAAGGGGTCCACAATAATTCAATCAGAGAGGATCTTGGAGATGGACTGGAAATGCAGCCTCCAGGAGTTATTAATGTGCCCGCTCAGGTTTGTGGTGGTAATCTAATCAAAAATGCAGATAGGGTTCAAAATCCACCAGCACTGAGGTTTCGTGACCATTATAGGGCTGATTATTATGCGACCACCTCAGATGGTCCTATTGTTCTTCCACCGCTACCTCCAGGTCACACATTCGTGGTCACTAGCAGTTTGATACAGATGCTTACAGCGAGAGGTTTCTTTGCTGGGTTGGCTTCAGAGGAACCCTATGCCCATATGGATAAACTTTCCAGTGTGTGTAAAAGTTGTGTTGGGCGACCAGAGTTAGATATGGATGTCATCGGTCTGAGGGTCTTTCCACTATCACTGACTAGAGATGCTGCTATGTGGTTTTCTCAGTTACCATACAATTCGATCTATACATGGGACCAAATGCATAAGGTATTCACAGCGAGGTACTTTTCGGTGTCCAAAAAGCTTAATCATAAGGATAAATTGAACAACTTCGCATCACTACCAGGAGAGTCGATCAGCAGTTCTTGGGATAGGTTCACTAGGTTCATCAGAAATGTTCCAAATCACCGCATTGATGATGAGTCTTTGAAAGAGTATTTCTATAGAGGGCAGGATGACAATGGAAGGGTTGTGCTTGATACTATTGCTGGAGGATCTTATTGTGAGTACACATTTGAGGAGATAGCTGAGAAGCTTGAGCGGATTTCCCAAAACAACAAAGCCTGGAGCACTAGAAAGGAAAACACTAATAGGACCACATTCGTTGTTCAAGCTGCACCCAACCAAGCCAATGATGACATTCGGAAAGAGATGGCACAGATGAGAACATAATTGGGTTTGGTACTAAAGCATGTGAGTGGGAGAGCGGAAAAGGTAAATGCGGTGAATTATATGACTAGGTTTCCACTATCACCAGTTGAGGAGTTCTACTATGAGGAGGATGCGTACTTGGTAAATGATCAGACGGGGGGTTTCCGAACAAACGCCCAAGGTTCCAACTCGGATAATTGGCGTCAAGGTCACAGAAACCAAGGTCGGAACTATGGAAGCTACAATCGTGAGGGTAACTATGTCCGGGATGGGAACTACAATCATGATAACAACTATAATCGGAACATCTATGGGAATAGGAATGATAAGGCTGGTCCATACGTCCCTCCTGGTAATAGAGAGTCTGGTAATAGTATGTCACGAATTGAGGATATGATACAAAAGATGATGCAGCGGTTTGATGCAACTGATGAAAATTTGAAAGAGATGCGAAATGACTTGTCTGGAATCGATCCAAAAGTTGATGCCCATGCAGTGTCAATCAAGCAATTTGAGCAGCAGGTTAGTCAGTTGTCCGCCACTGTGAATCTATGTCAGCCTAGCACACTTTCTAGCAACACCATACAGAATCCAAAAAATGATAGGCATTGTATGGTAGTCATTACTCGCAGAGGAAAGCAGACCATAGACCCTCCCATGTTGTCTGAGGTTAAAAAAGTGATAGAGAAGGATGAGGATGAGATTGAGGTTACTGGAATTCTAAAAGATGATACTGCAAAGGAAATCGAGGTGACCCAAAAAGTTGTTCCCATGCCTAGACCTCCACCTCCATTCCCTCAGATATTGGTGAAAAACACCGAAGAAGTAAAATACCACAGGTTCATAGCTAGAAGCAACTGTCCATAAATATCCCTTTAATAGAAGCTTTGGAAAAAATGCATGGGTATGCTAAATTCATGAAAGATTTGGTGACCAAAAAGAGGGCTGTTAGTTTTGAGAATGAAGAGAGACTGCAACATTGTAGTGTTATTGCCACTAGGTCACTTGTGCAAAAGAAAGAGGACCCTAGAGCTTTCACTATTCCTTGTACCATTGGGAAGTCACACTTTGCGAAAACCTTGTGCGACTTGGGGGCCAGCATTAATTTGATGCCATTGTCCATTTATAAGAAATTAGGTTTAGGAGCTCCAAAACCGACTGCTATGCATTTACTTATGGTCGACAGAACTGTGAAGAGGCCCGTTGGAGTGCTCGAAGATGTCCTTGTGAAAGTGGGATCATTTATTTTTTCGGCAGACTTTGTGATACTCAATTGTGAGGTTGACTTTGAGGTTCCGATCATCTTAGGGAGACCATTCCTTGCTACTGGGCATGCCTTAGTCGATATGGAGAGAGGGTATATGAAGTTCAACTGAATAATGAGGAGGTCACTTTTAACATCTGTAGGTGATAGATGTTGATGCACTAGCAGCGGTAACACTGAATTGTGAGAGTAATGATATTGAAGTCATGAATAAGCTTGATGAGTTTGCCTAAAAGCATATGAATGTTCAGCCTTGTACAAGGAGAAGATGAAGAAGTATCATGATCAAAAGATTGAAAAGCGTGAATTTGTTGTTGGTGATCTGGTGCTCTTATTCAACTCAAGGTTGAGGCTGTTTCCTGGCACGCTCAAGTCCAAGTGGGTCGGGCCATTCAGAGTGACTCAAGTGTTTCCACATAGAGCGGTCGAGCTCAAGAACAAGGTTAAAACTGAATGGGCAGAGGATCAAGGTCTACATGGGTATATTAGAGAGTGTGCAAGAAGTGATTGAGGCCTATTATCTTGATAAAATCTGAGTAATCAAGGTGTATGTGTCGTCCCGCAACGTTAAATCAAGTGCTGCTTGGGAGGCAACCCAAGGTGTACAATCAAGACAACTATAGGTTTTTCTTTTCGATATAGGAGTAATGTGCCAATCTAGAACTTGCCCCGTTGGTCCTGCTAAGATAATCTAGGCTAGAAGTTGGGAAATGATCATAGGCCCTTGTTCTAAAAATGTCCACTCAAGCCTAAAATGATCCAACCAAATGAAATAAATGTTCCCCTTGATCCAAATACTTGAGCCTAAAATAGACCACTTCTTTCAATACACCTAACTCACCTTCCCTAAAAATAATTGTTTTGGCCCTGGTCCCTCCTTGGACATGTGCACCTTGACTTAGGCCAAAAGCCTAAGTTGAGGGTGGATAATTCAAAAAGTTACCTTGATCTTGGCCCCGGTCCAACATCGGATATTGTGCACCTCAACTCATGCAAAATACATAAGTTGAGGGTGGCTATGAAAGAGGAAACTAAAAGAAAAAGGGTATGGAAAGAGTTGTGTTGAAGAGAGAAAAAGAAAAGAAAGAAAAAACAAAGAAGAAGATGTGATTGTATTCAAAAGATGAATGAAAAAAGTGCTGAAAGAAACAAAGAAAAATGAAGTAAAAGAAAAAGAAGAAAAGTAAAAAAATATGAGCTATAAAGTCAAAAGTCACATCTGTGTTGAGCAGAGTCAAGGGAAAGAAAAGAAAATGAAAGGATGTCAAGAATAGGTTGAGAAAAGAGGTAAAAAGCCAATATAATGTCAAGGAGGGCAGAAAGTCACTAAAAAGTACCCAAATATATCCTACCTGGCCCTTAGCCTACGTTACAAGCTAAGAAAGTCCTATAGTGATCTTAGTGACTAGTTTGGAGAGTCTATGCAGTGAAAATAAGGGCAAGCCTATGGTATTGAGCACTAACTCTACTTGAAGTCACTTCTGAGCGTGAGTGTTGAATGAATCCTTAAACTTAAAATTCATATTTATTGTGTGAAAAAGGGATTTCATTTGAAAGTGAGGGCACTAGTTACATTGTTGGAAAGTTGGTACCTTGGTGATTGTGAAGAGTGTATGTCGTGATGTCTATTGGTCAATCTATGTCATATCTTGATCCGCATGAGTTAGCCCGTTGAGTCTAGATGAAAAGGTTTCCACTAAATAAGGGATGTGAGTTAGAAATCCATGTAATTTCTTGAATTTGAATGTCTGCTGCTACACAAGTGTCGTTTAGAGTGTTAGTGCGTCGCTTGAGGACAAACAACGAGTTTAAGTTGAGGGTGTTGATATACCGTGAGTTTACGATATTTTTGATACATTTCACTTATAAGTTGTGTGTGTCTAGAGCTATATTGTGTTAGAATTAATGTTTATGTGTTATGTTTGCAGGAAATAGGCTTCGACGAGGTTGATGAAGATGAAAGCTGAAATTTTGCAGAAGGGACCACCCACGGAAGTGATCCACGGACCATAGGTCCTTTGACGGACCGTCGATGGGCGGGCGAAGATGGAGCATCAGGGATGTCTGACCAAGTGGGGAACTACGGATCAACTGACGGACCGTATGTCGATCCACGGGCCGTCCTGCACATCCGTCGTTGATGATATGGGAGTTGAAGTTCCAGTACCTGATGAAAAATCCCAAGTATGGAGCCACGGAAGGGGACCTACGGACCGTAGGTCGACCCACGGTCTGTAGGTCGAGTGGTCGATTGAAGCCGCGTTCCAGAAGTTTATTTCCTTATTTTGTTTCCTTTTTATTTGGGACTTGTTTTTCTATAAATAGGAGTTATAAACCTCATTTTTGGGGGTTGGACATTATTGTAAACTCTTAATTTTTGGTGTTTTGGGAATGAATTTGCAAACTTTAGCAATTTGATTTCCGTAATTCATTTGATAAGATTTTGACTTTGAATTTCAATTCAAGATTCAGTTTTTCGTCTATTCTTCTCGTAAGTTCATGAATTCTTTTTACCCAATTAAGAATTGTGTTCTTTCAAGCATGAGTAGCTAAATCCACAACTAGGGTTGTGGGAACCATGAGCAATTAACAAAGTATGAATAATAATTAAGTAATTCTTGAATAGTGTGCATGCATGCATTGTTAATTCTTTCGCTTAGAAGTCTTTTTAACGGTTGCGAAGGTTAGAACCCGCCTCGTTTCTACTTGGCGGACCAAGGAGGTAGTTAATGAGAAAAGAATTAACAACAGAGATTTAGTGGATGCTATCGAATAGTCTAATGTCAATTGGTGCGAGGGTGAAAACTAAGTCATGCATTGATGTAATGTCTAATCTGAGGTAAAGGTAAGGGGTAGTAAAGTATACACTCGTAGTCGGACCAAGGTGCGTAGTGAAATTCCCTATTTGGAGGACCAATCACTTAGGTATACATAACTTACCAACTTTGCATGTAAAATACTAGGAAATGATTACTATTATTAGGATTACCGTGTTAAGAGCTTATGGGGAACACATATGCCCTAATTTCTTTCTCATATTGATATTTCTAAAGTTGAATCTTGTCTACTTGTTACTTAAGCAATCTAAAACTGTTACTTATTTACAAAATCCCCCCTGTTTACTTTCCTCGAAAATAATTTGATTAAACGGATATAATAGTGAGTTAAGTTTAAGTCTAAACCATTTTCCTCGTGGGATCGACCCCAACCTACAAGTTGGGTTCTTTACTTGAGAACAATCGCTTATACCTCTTTAGGGAGGTGTAATTTGAGCGTATCAGATCTCCAACACACTTTTTCAACAAAGAGACAGGCAAAACTGGATGCATCGATGCCAAATCATTAGGCAACTCAAGCTCATAAGCAACCTTACTAACACGTCTCAAAATTTTATATGGGCCCACATAACGGGGACTAAGCTTTTCTTTCTTACCAAATCTCATCACACCCTTCATGGGTGAAATTTTCAACTAAACCCAATCATGAACATCAAACTCAAGATCTCTTCTTCTAACATCGGCATAGAACTTTTGTCGACTTTGGGCTGTTCTCAACCTCTCTCTAATAAGTCGGAATTTCTCCATAACCTCATGAACTAACTCGGGTCCTATCAAGGCAACTTCACCCACCTCAAACCAACCTATAAGAGATCTACACCTCCTACCATAAAGACCCTCAAATGCAGCCATACCAATACTAGAGTGATAGTTGTTATTATAAACAAACTCAATCAATGGCAAGTGATCATCCCAATTCCCTTGAAATCGATGACACATGCTATCAACATATCTTCCAAAGTTTGGATAGTCCATTCCGCTTGACCATCGATTTGCGGATCAAAAGTCGTGCTAAGCTTAACTTTAGTGCCAAGAACCTTTTAGAAAGACTTCCAAAACTGAGAAGTAAACTGAGTACCTCGATCATAGATAATGGAAAAGGGCACTCCATGCAACCTTACCATTTCCCTCAAATATAACTTAGCATAATCTTCCACCAAATAAGAAACCTTGACGGGGATGAAATGGGCCGATTTTGTCTTTCGGTCTACTATAACCCAAATCGAATCATATTGTCGCCAAGTACGGGGCAACCCAACTATGAAGTCCATATTCAAATCTTCTCACTTCCACATAGGAATACTAATGTGTTGGGACAAACCTCTCGGTTTCTGATGCTCAACTGTCACTTGTTGGCAATTAGGACACTTAGCCACAAATCCCACAATATCTTTATTCATCCCGTTCAACCAATAGATCTCCCGCAAGTCACAGTACATCTTGGAGCTTCCCGGGTGAATGAAATACCGAGAACTATGGGCTTCTAACAAGATCTGTTCCCTCAAGTCATCAACATTCAGAACACACAAACAACCTTGATATCTAAGTATATTAGCTTCCCCTTGGGAGAAAGCCTCAACGGACTTTCTAAGCACCGCTTCTTTTAATTCCACTAAGGTCGGATCAAGATATTATTTAGCTTTCACATCTGTCACAAAAGACGATTCCGAACCATTATGAACCATAACATCACCCTTGGTAGATTCTACTAACTGAACTCCCAATTGGGCCAATCTATGTACATCTCGTACCAATTCTTTCTTATCTTCCTCCACATGGGCAACACTACCCATTGATAGTCGGCTAAGAGAATATGCCACCACATTCGCCTTGCCGAGGTGATAGAGGACACTCATATCATAATACTTAAGTAACTCTACCCACCTTCTTTATGGCGAAGATTAATATATTTCTGATGAAACACATATTGCAAACTCTTGTGGTCAGTAAACACATCTACAAGCACTCCGTATAAATAATGCCTCCAAATCTTTAAAGCAAAAACCACCGATGTTAATTCAAGATCATGGGTAGGGTAATTCTTCTTATGAACTTTAAGCTGCCTTGAAGCATAGGCAATAACCTTCCCATTTTGCATAAGCACGCATCCTAATCCAATTCTTGAGGCATCACAATATACAACATCATCCTCACTTCTTGAATAAATAAATATATCATCAATGAACACAATTATGAACATGTCAAGGTATTATCTAAACACCCTATTCATCAAGTCCATAAATGTCGCTGGAGAATTAGTCAAACCAAACGACATCACCAAAAACTCATAATGATCATACTCTGTTCTAAAAGCCATTTTTGGAATATCATCCTCTTATACCCTCAATTGGTGATAACTCGACCTAAGGTCAATCTTGGAAAGGTAACTCGCTCCTTGGAGTTGGTCAAACAAGTCATCTATCCTTGAAAGAGGATACTTATTCTTAATGGTCACCTTATTCAATTGTCGGTAGTTGATACACATACGGAGTGAACCATCTTTCTTTTTAACAAATAAAACTGGAGTACCACATGGAGAGATACTCAGTCGGATGTAGCCTTTATCCAACAAATCTTTCAATTGTTCCTTTAATTCCTTAAGTTCTACCAGAGCCATTCTATAAGGAGGAATAGAAATAGGCTGCGTATCTAGAAGAAGGTCAATACCGAAGTCTATTTCCCTTTCTGGAGGATTACCGGGTAGATCATCTGGGAACACTTTCGAAAACTCACTAACAATGGGGACCGACTCAAGGGAAGGGGTTTCAGAATCCGTATCCCTCACCCTAACTAGATGGTACATGCAACCCTTAGAAATTATCTTTTTAGCTTTAAAACAAGAAATAAACTGACTCTTAGGCATAGAATTTCCCCCCTTCAACTCTAGGATAGGCTCATTTGGGAATTGAAATCTGACCACACGGGTTCTACAATCAATAGAAGCATAACAAGAGTGCAGTCAATTCATACCCAAAATAACATCAAAATCTAGCATATCAAGCTCTACCAAATCAAAAATAGTAACTCTATGGGATAAGGAAACGGGACACTTCCTATAGACCCTCTTAGCCACAATAGAATCACTAACAGGACTAGAGACAGAAAAAGGATCTAACAACACATCAGGAAGCACATCAAATCACATAGCCACATATGGCGTCACAAAATACAAGGTAGCACTGGGATCTAGTAAAGCATAAGAATCAAGTTGAAATACTTTCAACATACCGGTAACCACATCTGGAGAATCATCTTGTTCACCACGAGTCTGAAGAGCATAAAACCTATTTTTCTTAGGAGCATTCGAACTCAAACCACTTGGACCGGATGAGGGATATGGTTGAGCCCTACGACGACTATCTCCCTCATTCTTAGTAACTGAAGGACAATCTCTTATCTTGTGATCCATCTTACCACAACCAAAATGAGCATTGGAACCCGCTAGACACTTACCTTCATGCTTTCTTCCACACTTAGCACAATTAGGCAAAGAAGACCCATTACCACTTCCTTGAGGTTTAGGGTTAGACACCCTTTCTTTGTTGAACCTAGGAGCATTAGAAAAACCTTGCCCGGAAAACCTTTGTCGATATCTAGGACGACCATGTTCATCGGACCTTGCATAAGAGAAACTACCATCACCGGTGCTAGACCTCTTCACCTCCCTAGACCTCTCCTTAAGTTTCTCCTCTTCAATTTGTTGGGCATGAACCATGACATAAGAAATGTCCATGTCATGGAAAAGCATAGTCGTACGGCACTCTTTCACTACCAAGTCTGACACACCCCAAACAAACTTGCTCATCCTTGCCCTAGAGTCGGCAACTATAAAAGGAGCATATTTTGACAATTGAGTGAACCTCAAAGCATATTCTTTAACACTCATGTTCCCTTGTCGGAGATTAATGAATTCAAGAACTTTTGCCTCCCTCGTCTCAAGAGGAAATAACCTATCAAGAAAAAAGGACTTAAACCTTTCCCATTCTAGGGGAACCGCATCTACCGGTCTTGCTTCCTTCCATTGGTTGAACCAAATTTGAGCCACACCTTTAAGTTGATAAGCGGTCAATTCCGCCTTTTCCACCGGAGTCACTCCCATAATAGTCAACACCTTGTAAACCTCATCAATGAACTCTTAAGGATATTCCTCAACTGTAGAACCATAGAATTCTGGAGGATTCATCCGTGTGAATTCCATCACTCTAGATGCCACCGTACCCATATTTGGGTTCACGGGGTTCACAACTTCCCTATTGACTTGGGCCATCACGGCTTGAGCCAACACTTGAAAAGCGGTCCTAAACTCCACATTAGTCACTTGCTCGGCCAAAGGATCAACTGGAGCTTGAGGAGTAGCTCCTTGACCAACATCTTCTCCCGCGGTCCTTCTAGCATAAGCCATTCGAGTAGTCATATCATGTAGACCATCGGGTAAGGATTAGGAGAGATACCTCATAGAGTTAAACTCTATTGCACAACTTAGAGTAATGAAGAAGTGAAGTTTCCTAAACATCTTGTTGCCTCTCATTCATAAATGTGGCGCGCTTCACACTCATGAACAAGACTCTACTAGACGTGGTTTTGAGACATCCTAGAACCTTTCTAAACCTTGTGGTCTGATTACCAAGTTTTTCACGACCCAGGGGTATCCCCTAGACGTAACATGGCATACAAGACCCCGAGAGGCCTCATATAAACTACTTAGCATTCATAGTCAAGATAATAGAAAATCAGTAAAATTTAAAACATTTTCAACACAATCAAAGTCTTTATAAAACGAAGCGGAAGTCTAATACACTTATCTCAGAAACCATCTAATACAATATAATCTTGGGACATAGCCCATACAATAATGTTCAATACTGAAATAAAAAGAACATAATAAACGTAGTGGTCACATCCTCGAATGCTATGAGGACTCACCAATCTTCAACCTTGCCTCTACTATAGACCCTAGCCACATTTGGATGAGAGTCAGAACCGTCGGACCCTACATTTGGATAAGAAATGTAGGCAAGAATATGCATTAGTACAAGAATGTACTAAATATGATAGGTTGCATAAACATCAACATAAACATAAGACTTAGACAACATAAGTCATAAAAGCATAATCAATGCACATAATAGATCATTTCAACATTAAAGGAATACTTCTTGAAGTAACCTCAAATCATCCTTACTCATCATGGAAGGCGACTTAAGCAACAATACAAGCTCATAACCTATCATAACATAGTCTAGCTTATCTTTTATAGACATGGGGAATTGCCTCTTGCCTTACCATAAAAGAACATGGGTAGTCGTCTTTAGTCCTTCTTAACATTTGGATCATGGGTACTCGCCTCTAGTCCAATATCATGTGACATGGGTATTCGCCCCCTTGTCTTTCTATAAGGATCGTGGGTACTCGCCTCTTGTCCAATTCATATCTTAAGAACGTGGGTAGTCACCTCTTGTTCAACTTCAAGAAATAAGGGTAATCACCTCTTATTCTATTCTAAGAAATATGGGTAATCACCTCATATAAATCTTATTTAGAGGTTATGGGTAATCGCCTCTAGCCTCATCAATTTCTTTGTCTTTAGCTTAGATTCATTTTAGGTGAGCAATTATTTCAACCTAGAATCATTCAATGTGAGAAAGCCTTTCACATTCATACATAAGCAATTCAAGTGGGAACTATCCCTTCCACAACAATTACATCAATGATCAACAATTCGTAACATAAGCTTTACTCTCAAAGAACTACATCTCATAATCATCATATATGCTTCACTCTCAAAGCAAGTCATATCATAATCATCACATATGCTTTAATCTCAAAGCAATTCTAATGTATCTCATCAATCTTATAAGAATACATCTAAGCCCATAAAATTCTCCTTTCATGGCATAAAGCCCATTTACATCAATTTCAACCTAGAAACATGGATTAAGCATGGGTACATGTATATTAATCCTTAAAACATGTATTGCTATCAAATTATGCATAAACAATCATAATCCACTCAATTGGATCAATATTCACAAAGACCCATAACTTAGATGAAAATCCTAACTCAATTGGGGAATTCTACTTTTCAATTGGGGAATCTTAGGGACTCCGTGGAAGAAAGGATTCCATGGATTAAAAGTCATCATACCATGTTAACAAAGCCCAAAAATGCTTGAGGAAACGAGACTTGACCTTGATCCTAGCTTGAGCCCTTTCTTCTTCTTCAAGATCTAGAGAGAGAAATATTTTGAGAGGAAGAACTTTGGGTTTCTTTTGGTGAATTTGAGAGAACGAATTGAATGAACTAATTTGGGGTTAAAATCATTTATATAGGGGCCTTAGACATAGGCAAAATAATGTAGTATCAATGTAAAATAATTAGGAAAAGACCCAACTACCCCTCAACTAACTATCGACTGCCCACCCACGACTTCAAGACTGACGGACCGTGTACTGACCAACGGTCGGTCCTGCACAAGCGTCACTAAGTTCAAAGACTTTGGGCCTGACCTACAGACCCCTGGACCCACCGATTGTCCGTAGGTCCAGTCGTGGTTCTTGCCCTTAGCAACTTTTGAATGGCCAATCCACTGACCCACCTACGGTCCATGGTCCACCCCACGGGTCGTGGTTGGCCATCGTGGATGGCACCTGGAAGTTTTGAAACTTGCCATATTACCCTATTTCAAATCCGGGGTGTTACAATGATTGAGTGTAGCATGTTGCTGAGAGTAGTCTTGTAATGGCACTTTCATGTTAGCTCTGATTTAATACTATTGTAAACACTCATATTTAGCTAAATGTGTTCTTGATTTCTTTAAGGACAAGAAAAAATTTAAGTTAGGGGTGTTGATGAGTGGAAAATTTGCACTTATTTGAGGCCGATTTATCTCAATAATTACTGTCCTCAATGTCTAAATATGTCCTATTATAATGATATTTTAATGATTTGTAGCCATCAAGGCTAATGGACGAGGCAAGGATGAATGTTTGAAAGAATGGCAAAAAACGTGAAAAGAAGTGCAAACTATGCATTGATGATCGTCAAACAAGAAAGGTGGATCACCTAGTAAGCATGACCTCGCCCAAAGTGACAGTGCACTACACTTGTATTTATCGAGGCACGTCCTCTATCTCAAAAGGAGAAGGTGACTCACCAAACGAGAAGGGTGACCTTGTTGACCATTGCCGAAAGTGACAGTGCAAGGAAAAAATATGAAGGCTTGAAAGGCAAACTAGGGTGGTACTCAGCAATACACCGAATGTGAAAGGTAGAGTCAAACGAGCTCACTGACTGAGGTTCAACCACTTGAAGCCTAGAGAAAGAGAAGGTGAGTTAAAGCATGAACGGTGACTCACTGAATAAGTTTAGTGAGCCCAATTAACGTCACCCAAAGAGTAGCGTGCTGAGTTTTGGGCAAAATCTTGAGAAAATTATAAATAGCCCAAAGGAAAGAGAAAAGAAAGCTTTTGCAGAGTTAGTTTTTGGCAGAGCTTTTTGGTGAGTTTCGACAAATGGATAGTGAGAGAAACAACTTTGCCTTGTGAAGAACAGTCTCTAATTTTTGGGGTTTTCAACTTTGTTCTTGAAATTGAAAAATTGTAGCTGAATACAAAGGGGGTTTTCTTGTAATTGCTTAATTTTATGTTACCCATGGAGGCTTTCATGAAAGGTATACTCTCTTTGCTTTTTTTGATGGGTGGCTAAATCCCCAAGATCTAGGGGTGTAATTATGGGGTTGGGTGTTGAATTAAAGTAATGGGTATTGTGTTATGCTCTGTTTTACTACTTTTCATACATAAATTTGGGCTAATTAGCATGTGGTTAACTTATGGCTTAAGGTTGTAAACTTAATTTCTACTTCTGATCTCCAGTAGATGCTCGAAAGAGATTATTGGAGTGGGTAATTAGTCTGATACTAGAAATATAAGTTTGATGTCTATAACTTGCTTGAAAATATAGGTTATGGATCAGATCTATTTTTCCTACATCTGCATTGAAAGAGAGAGTAGAGTAAGGTATTGGGTTGATAAGATTGACATGTAGATGAGACCAAAAGGAGATTCTATGCAAAGATACTATGAGATCGAAAGAAGATTAGTGTCATTGAAGATGACCTAGCCTATTCATCAATGTTCATCACTATAGAGCAGCACAATTACCCATATGTGGCATTAATTTCAAATCCCCACACCCCTAGATTATTTTTTAATTCATAAATTCTCCGAATCTTAGTTTAACTATGACAATTGATAACCAAATCCTTTTATTAAATTGGTGGAATCATCCACCCACTTGTTTTTACTACTACAAATGAATGATTTTACATTCCAAATATCTTTAGAGAACTCTCTACGATATATCATTCCCTGTGGATTCGACCCGAACTCTCAGTTGGATATTTTTATTGATTATGAATGTTGTCTCTTTTAATTGGTTTTAAAGGGTACATTTGAGCGTTATCACCCAATGACCAAACTATCATTCCCAACAAGTCATAAATGACTTGGGGTCAGTATAAAAAAGCTCTAAATGCTAAAAAGATTGAAAAACAAAGAAACCTAGAGAGTCCTTACAATTTGAGGAATTGATGATAGGTGATTGTTGAGTTGTTTCCCAATTTGCATTATGTGTGCATCTTAAATATTTCATTAGTATTGTATGTACAATACGTTGTTAGGGAGTAAGAAGGGACGAATATGAAATGATGTATTGTTGTCAAATCTCATGTAATGTACTTGTGTTAATTTAATTTCTTGTGGTTTTACAAGTGCGGTTGTATCTATTATGATTGTGTGATGCTTGTGATTCTTTGATTAGCTCAAGTACCACGCTTAATGCAAAATATCTACTGGTTGGCTTGGATACCACGTCTGGCATAGGTTAAATAATAATTTGCTCAAATACAACGTCTCATATATAATCTTTCATGGTTGGCTCAGGTAACACATCGGGTACATGTTTGATTATTCTTCTGGGTGTTGGTTTCATGAGTAAACTGGATATATTCTTCATGATATATTTTTCACATGTTGGTCTTCAAATGACCGCATTGGTGTGTTTAACTGTTGGACAGTTTCTAGTGTTGATCGACATTGCATGTTAAACACCATAGATGATATCTTAGGGATCCTTTGGTGGTTCGGATTACTTTAGAGGTGTGTTGAATCATGTATGGGTTAGGTTAAGGGGGATAAGTAAGAGTTTCAGAGGCGCTCCACTAAATTGACAAAAAGGCACATGGCCAGGGTGTTAGAAAGGGACCATAGAAGAGGTGACAGATCATTCAATGAAGATAGTTGGTAGATTTGAATTTAAGAATGAAATCAGTAAGGTAATACTAATGTTTGGTAGGATGGGAAAGTTCGGAAATACTTTATGTGATAATGGATTAGGTTATGATATGATAGGAGGGTGAAATGACTCATAATAGTAGAGTTTGCAGTAGAATGAGATATGGAGGATTGGGATAGAGTGTATGAGGTCAAAGGTAGTATTACCTGGTAATTAGGGTTGTAGTTAAAGGATCGGGGTTGCATAGCTTCAAGTTATATGTTTCTTCTGATTATATACATGATATTATGTGTTGCATTCAGGTTGACAAATGTTGCTACCCGTATGTGTTGTTTGTACGGATACTACTCTTGTTATGCCACTCTATATAGTCTGATTCAAGGATTAATGATCTTTCTTAGGTGAAGATGATGATATTTTTGGCAGCTTCTACTCCTCTTTTTCTTATAGTAAGAGTTGTGTCTTGTGTTCTAGATTTTCTATTCTCTTAGAAGCTCTTGTACCTGTTTAGACTAGTTCCTATGGAGGGTTTGTCCATTTTATTCTTTTTCAAAAAGCATTATATTGTAATCAAGGTTGGGAGTAATCTTTTATTTAAATAAGCGATATAATACAATTCTATTTATTTCCACATTATCAGTTTTAATTTAGATGGTAAGGGTTCTTCTATCTAGGTATTAGAATAGATGCCCGCATGACCCAATATTTGGATCATGACAATTTTTTAAAAGTTTATTGACTTAGTTCTTAAGTTTAATCCATTAGACATTATTAAATAAATAATTAATTTTATTGATATTTTAACGCTAGCATTATAATATTGTCAGTTGAAACATGACTCACTCAACAGGTTATTACAAGTTGGGTATCAATCACGTCTCTCCCTAGTTTAGAAGTAAGACAACTCATATATTTTCAAGACTATAACCTTGATGTAAATATTCTTTTGATAAAAAATTTATTTGCAAATGATTCTTATTTTCACTATAGACTTTTAGATTTTTATAGACAATTTTAAGCTTTGGTGACCCAATCAACTATTAGTCTAGAGGTGACAAATGAGTGGGTTGAGAAGAATTTGAGAAGGTCAAAATGAGTTGAGTTAGTAAATGGATGAGTTATTAGCCCGTCAAAATATACTTGGAATAAAATGAGTTGGCTATAATACAGATCATAATGTAACATGTTTTACTTGTACTAAGTTTTAATTGCTTTATTCATTCTTTTATAATCTTTTAGTATCTAATTATATCTTTTAAAAATTATTTTGACAAAATTACTTATGGATCAATTTGAATTGAACAGGTTTGAATTATAATGAGCATGTCAATAATTAGCACAAATTTAAATTAATTGGATCGATTATGATTTCATGAGCTTATATTGCAACCATTGGGTTTTAAAACTGTGAATAGGAAATGAAGGGTTATGACACTCCTCAAGGGTTGTGACTTTGTCGAAGGATTGTGACCTTTACAAAGGGTTGTGTAGAAAAGGATTGTGACTGTTTGAATGGTTGTGTCGTTTTCAAAAGGTTGTGACCTTTCTAAAAGGTTGTCCATTTTCCAAAGAGTTGTGACCTTTCTGATAAGGCATAATTAACAATTTTTCATACTACCTGTTGTTGGCTATAAACAGAGAGACTTTCTCTCATTTTAAAAAAATGAAATTTTTCCTTTTTTCTGCATACATTTCTTACAAAACAAAATCGATCGTGTCTCTATGTGTGATCTTCTTGCTTTCTTTTTGAGTTTGTTGAAATTATCGATATTTGAGGTACCGCTACTTCTTTAATATATTTTATTTTATCTTTTTAGGAATTAATCTACAACCTCAGACACTTGAGGGATTAAATTTCTTAAGGAAACACAGTGGGTTCTGTCGACTCAGATAGTTCTTTTTTTTCATCTTTATTCTTTCTGGTTTGCTAATCCGAATACATGAGATAACAGGCTTAAGAAATTTAAATTATTATTGGTATTTTTTTTGGTAAAAAATTTCTTTTATTTTCAGTATTCTTTTTGTTGGGAAAAGGAAAAAGAAAAGAGAAAGAGAATTATTTTATCATATGATAAAAGAGATTTGGTATGAATAGTACTATGTTAATATGCATTTGTGTTGTCCCATTTTTCGTTTGAGAAATTCATAATCTTCTAAACCGATTACCAGACCTATGGACATGTTTCTGCAAATATATATGATACATTATTGTTTGAGAAAAGTTGATTATTGAGTCAACTTTGGAAAGCCCAACAATTAAGGTATTGTGATGGATACAAGTTAATGAAGAGCATTGTAGGGAAGTATGACAAAAATGGGACTAATTATATATTATTATTTGTGTAGAAGAAAAAAAGTTTAAATACCAAAAGGCCATTATTTGTGTGAAACAGTGCTTTTGGTGAAATTTATTTTATTCTCTCCATCTGTATTAAAATAGGAAGTTGCCTATTTGGTCCAAAATATTTGTGTGCCCTTCGTTCTTGCTTTAATTATGAGTTAAAAATATTTTTGGCATTAATGGGTTATATTAACACTAGTGAAAGATTGTAGATTAAGGATGCACTTTTATTAAAGGTCATATTTAAAGTAATTGTTGTAGATTTGGTTTGGAGAATATAGAAATTTCACCAATTTATTAAACACTCTGTTTGAATGAATATTCCCACTTGAAGAGTACAAAAATTTCATCAAAAATATTAAGGCTAAACGATTTAAAGAATATAAGAACTTTATCGTTAAACTAGAAACAAGTTGTATAAAGATTGAATCTTTATTGTTAGTATTCTGAATACAATGTGGTATGTCTAAATGTGACAGAAGGGAAATAAATACTGGTGACATTAAATTAGTGATTTTTTTGCATGCAATGAGTGTTTTTTTGTATTAAATCTCCAAAATGGGCTTATGTTGTCAATGTGTATTTTGATGGCATGGGAAAAAATATGTGAAAAATATCTTCAAATACTTGAAAAATATTTTTGAGATCATAGTTAAAATATGGGGGGTTCTTTGCTTGTCATAAAGACAAAATTAGACTTAGAAATTCAATGACATTCTTGTATTATGTTAGACCCATAAAATTCTTGATGTATATTTGATATTGTGGTCGTTGAGTGTCTCTTTACTAGTATATGATATGACTAGAATAAAACCTCCAAATTATATAAATACTTGTTCAAAAGAATTGTGGTCTTTGATGAAAAAATGTAACTTAAAATGTTGTTATTTTTCCTGAAAAGATGTCTATTAAAATAAAATTATTTGTATAGACATGAACATTGGTGAAAATTGATCTGTCATGTTTGTGTTGTAAAAGAAATATTTCGGTCATATGACCCTTATTGGACACAATGAGACTATGGTCATGGGTAATTCTAGAACAACCAAATAAAATGTTACGGAAAGGTCCTTCTAAAAATGTCAGACCCAGAGCCTGCACTCTTAATGTGGCCGGCACTTGAGAACCATTTTTGATCCCCAAGAAAACCCTTGGCCTGGCTTACTACGGTACACATGACTTTGCCTAGTACGTGGAAGCATAAATAGAGGAGCATTTAGAAAATTCTTAAATCACTGTCTTGAAATACTTAACATAAGTCATAAGTTATACAAACATCATGAGAAACAATGGAAACATCTAATTTTGTCTGTCTATGAAGCCTCTAATAGTTCAAGATAGATGTCGGAACAAGATTCACGACACCTCAAATACTACTAAAACGAAAATAAAAATGGAGTCTTCCGAAAGCAAGGAGGCCTCACCAACTACTGTCTACGACTGTAAGGTGACCTCAACGAAATGCATGTTGATGATCCTAAGCACCTGTATTTACGTCATAAAAGATGTAGGTCGAATGATGTCAGTACATTGAATGTACGAGTATGTAATATGGCTGAGTAAAACAGAAATTGAACTGTTTTTCTAATTCTTTTTCTAATTCTTGTATTTTTGTGCTTTTGGTTTCTTCTATTTTTTCGACTTCTTTTTTAACTTGTGTTTTTATTTTTTCCATTTCTATTTTTCTGTCTATTTCTTCATTTTCTCTTGCTAT
>JAJONR010002863.1:0-114912 GCA_029582245.1 Solanum etuberosum
CGAGACACGCACCGCGCCTCAAGGAATCCCACCCCGCCCCGAGGCACGCTTTATGCCTCGAGGCCCCTACCCCACCCCGAGGCACGCTCCGTACCTCGATGCCCCCCGCCCCGCCTCGAGGCACAATCCGTGCCTCGAGGTTCCCCTTCCCACACCCCGAGGCACACGCCGTGCCTCGAGGCCCCCCTCTCCCGCCCCACCCCGCCACGCGCCGGTCTACCCCGTCCTGAGGCACGGGTCGTGCCTTGAGGCCCCCAGCCCTGAGGCACACATCGTGCCCAAAGGCCCCTCCGCCCTACTCCACCCCGAGGCACGTGCCATGCCTCAATGCCCCCCACTCCGAGACACGCATCATGCCTCTATGCCCCCCACCCTACCCTACCCCTAGGCACGCGTCCTGCCTCAAGGCCCCCCCACCCTACTCCACCCCGAGGCATGCGTCGTGCCTCGAGGCCCCCTCTCCTCACCCCACCCCGGGGCACATACCGTGTCTTAAGGCTGCCCGCCTCGGCCCGTCCGCCCTGCCTCGAGGCCCCCCGCCCCACATCGACCCCTCGCCCTGCATTGAGGCACCGTGCCTTGAGGCCCCCTACCCCACCTCAAGGCACCGTGCCTCGAGATTTTCCCACCCTGCCTTGAGGCATCATGCCTTGAGTCCTCGCCCAACCCGTGGATCGAGGCACCACTACCCGCCTTGAGGCCCTGCCCCCCGAGGCCGTGATTGTTGATGATCACGACAGATTCATAACAAAAAGAAGACAGAAGAAAAACTGAGTTGGGCAGAGAGTAATTCAAACCTTTCACAATGAAGCGAACCAAGTGTCTCGTTTTATCCCATCAATCTTGATCCTCTGCATGTACATGAATCTGAGTAGTTTCACAAATTAATCAAGAAAAAAGAGATGAGAAAAGGAACACCTATAAAATCAAGTAACGAGAATAAAACATGCTCAAGGCATTTCTCACATTTAAAATGATTACCTTAAAAATGATCTCTATAACCAATCTGCGAATGTTGAGCAATCAAACTTAAAAAAATCATGTTTTCAAAATTGATGACTAAAAGGGATCAATGAATTAAAATGAAGACAACCACCCCCTTGTTAGATCAGTCTTCTTATATTTCATGAGAGCTTATTCAATTAATCAATCAATCAACTAATCCCCCAACCCTAAGTCAGTGGTTAAATACAAAAATGGGAAAAAGTAAATTTTCAGGCTGGGAACAAGGAACAATAGTTAAAAGATTAAGATATATAATAAATAATCCTCACAACAGATTTTCCAATCAGCGATCTCGGTGGTAAACACCCTTGTTGTGACAGTGAGCAATTGCAAGCAATAATCTTGAAGCAAAGCAAAATTCTATGTTTCAAGCTAAATGATCCATAAATTGATAAACCAAATTCCCCATTCCTACGAGTTGATTTCGAGGTTACATATAAATTATTCAAATAATCAATCAATCAACTAAGCCCCCAACCCTAAGTCGAAGGAAAAAGTACCTGAATACGAGCAATGACATCCGGACGGAATTCAAGAAGCATACCAATGTATCTCCTCATTTGCCTCACAACCACCTCCCTCTTGTCTCTCAGCAATTTTATTCTCGCCACCGTCATCTTCGTCATTGTCTGCTGCATACACACACAAAAAAACTTGATTTCTCTTAACCAAGAAGAAGTAAAATTGAGAAATTCACCATTTAGAGAAATTGAAGGTTCTGCAGAAAAGAGAAAAGACCCATTTTCATCGCTTTGAGAAGAGCGTGTGTGAGAATGGTAGTGAAGAAGAGAACATAGTTTTGTACGTGTAACGGTCGATTGGGATGAAAACAAAATAATTTTAAAAATGAATGATCGAATTCAAACACTTTCACTAAGAATGTAGGAATTCTATCAAGAAAACAAAAGCAGTCTCATGATATAATATGGAAGCAAAGTGTAGCAAAAGAAATGTTAGGGTACTTATGCTTACAAAGTCACTCGATTTATTTGATTATTTTTCATTAAAATTTAATAATATGAAATTTTATTTAAAATCAAAATTTTAAGAAATAAAAAAATTTCTATTTAAACTATTTTAATGACTTGACCAACTAAAAGTATAACATTTATTTATAGTTACTCAATTATGTTTTATTATATCAATTAATTAGTATTTTTATTCTAAATTAGACGGTAAGCCTCGTTATCAATTAACATTATTTGGCCAAAAATTCAAATGTCTACATAGAATTCATTAGTTTCTCTATCAACTATCTAACTGTTTTTGCCACCGGGAATGATGTGGATAGCAGCCGTACACGATAATTTACGAAGATTTTTCTTTACTTTTTTTCCCTCCGACTTTGATTCATTTTGCCTCACTTTTACTCCTCCTAACAAAAGTGACGATGAATTAATATTATATTTTTAATTGAAGGTATCAAATAATTTAAATAGATATCTTTTTATTTCTTAAAATTTTATTTTAAATAAAAAATTCATATTAGCAAATTTCAATTAAAAAATTAACTAAATAAATTGAGTGACTTTGTAAGTAAAACTTTCATAGTTGAGTGACGAGAGAAAATCACATAGTTGAGTGACTTTGGGGTTAAAAATCATAGAAGAATGACTTTCTAAGATAAAAGTTCATAGTTAAGTGATTTTCTGAAGTTGAGTGACTATTGGATTAAAAATCAT
This sequence comes from Solanum etuberosum, assembly GCA_029582245.1. Classification (NCBI taxonomy): domain Eukaryota; kingdom Viridiplantae; phylum Streptophyta; class Magnoliopsida; order Solanales; family Solanaceae; genus Solanum; species Solanum etuberosum. The sequence continues at coordinate 2,688 of JAJONR010002863.1, forward strand.
AGATGAATGACTTTCTGAGATAAAAGTTCATAGTTAAATGACTTTCTGAGAGAAAAGTTCAAAGTCGAGTGACCATATGAGATATTATCTCCTTGAATAAAAGGAAAGCGATTCGAAACTAGAAGAAATTGTGATGGAGGTCGAAACAAAAAAATAAAATAAAAATCAAGTCAAGTAGCAGTAGAATTGGATTCTTAACCAAATTCCGATGGGATTTAGAGAAAGAAGTAATAGTATTTCCGACAGACAACAATTCTTGTTGACTTTTCTAGTCCATTGAACTGCCAATCAGAAATTTTTTGGTTCTCACTTTTCTAGAGTAATATAAAATGATTCAAATTATATATATTCGATTTGAAATTCATTTTGTAGTACTCGAAAATCAAAGTTTGTGATTTATTTTTGAATGACAAGTTTATCTGGCTTCGTTTTGCGTAAAAAATAAGATCATTTTACAGATAATTATTCATTTTATATTTTGTAACATTAAAGTCAGAAAATTATTTATAATAACTATTATTAGAATGAGTTAAAGTCTCACATTGATTTGATTTATGTTTATATGAACTTGCTCAACACGAACTAGCTTTTATATTGAGTTAAACTTAAATATCATATTTTTATAATAGGTAATCACAAAACTAAATTTAGTAACAATAAAGTGATAACTATATATGTGTTAGCTGCGTAGAAAATATAAATGATTAGAAAGTCAAATTTATGATATCGGAAATGACATACCATCACCAAATCATCATTTTGCACTTAATGTGTAGATACCACACTAAACTTTTTTTTTTACCATCACAAAAACCCACATTTTTAATTATAAATCCTATATCTTAAATATAAACAAAATAGGTAAAAATCAGTTTATAAATGAAAAATTCAACATCAAAAAGTGCTTACAATAAAGGTAAATTTAGAATTTAAATTCTATGAATTCGCAATTAAGTTATCAACCATTTAATCTGGCCACATCTACGTAGGCTCAGGGTGTAGCTATAACCATCCTAGGGTGTCCTTCATCGAAAATTACATTATATATATATGTCAAATTCTACATTTAAATGATATATATTTAAAGTTGGACGTCCTTGTCAAAAGTTATTTCTTTGATATGGTGGTAAACTGGCAATGAATGTCCATTTGAATGAAGAAGTTTCGGGTTTAAACTACGTAGGCTAGCTACTGAATCCTCCGCCGGCCCTGCCTACTAAAGTTTGATCCATAATCTTTGATTGGATCATCCAACGACAGGGGAAATCACAGCGTGGAGCAAATATAACTTTGCTTATGTTTTTAATTATTGCATAAGAGAAAAACTAAATCGAACCAAATTATTTTGGTTCGGATTGAGTTACACTTCTTCGAAAATCAAAAATTAAAAAATTCAAATCGAATAATACAAAACCAAATCGAAAAACCGAATGTACACCCAAATATCTTTCGACTTATAAATCAAAATTCATATTTTAGGATTTCCAACTAATGACTTTTGACACAAAAATAAGTACTTAAATAAAAAAAATTATTTATCCAAACATTATAAAACTATTTAACCCAGAAAATTATTTTGGGTTTAATAGACCTAAACTACTAACTTATGACTTTTGGTTGTTACCAAAAGTTATAAGACCATCCAAGCAGGTTCTTAATTGGTTCTGACATTTGAAAAAAACGACTTAATTAATTAGGTTTTTTCTTTTAATGAAAAATCAATTTAATCTTCTGTTCTTAAAAAATCGACTCCGAATTAAACTTTCCCAAAAATTCTAGCCTTAGCATGACCTAGGACTTTTCCATTTTTTTACCAAAATAATTCCTTTGAGCCTCTCTACTATGAGGATGCAGTGAAGATGAAGTGTAGAATGAGGAGTACATGTAGAATGTTATTTGTGAAACTTGTTTTTCCGACTTCCACTGTGAAATCAAGGGAACATAAAAAAATTAATGAACATTTTTCAGACAATATTTTCCTCAGAACACACCTAAATATCTGTTTTATAGTTTTGATAGTTGTTTTTCTTATAATGTTACAGATTACTCGAAGGACAAGATCTTGCTGGTGTTCTTCCTCCATCCCTGGTCAAGTTACCAAATCTCACCAAAATGTACTGTTAACTCACTTGAATCTATGAGTTCAAAACCTGTAGGAACTTTATTTTTTCTTATTTAAAATCAAGAATCATTATGATAAAAAAAAAAAAAAAGCATCAATGTTTGACCTACAGCTAGTGATCTCTCATGCAACTATTTGTATTTATATACATACGGTTACACTATTATACTAATAAAATAAATTTAATAGTCCTGCAAACGGTGTCAGTGTGTTTGATAAAATTCTTCAATATTTATGTGCTTATTCAACTTTTTCTCTAATCACAACCTCTAGAGATCAAATCCAACCTTTGATCCAGAAATCTTTGCTTTAAGAGGTCATATATATGCCTTCCAATGTTTGATCAATATTTTTATTGATTTGTTAGCGTTCGAATCGAAAATAAATACTACAAACAACTATAAACTAGTTAAAAGAAGAGAATAATTCGGAACCAATGATATTTTTGAGCACTTTGGTAATGACATGTGTGTATTTGGCTTTAATCGATAGTATAATTAGGGACGAATTTAGCTAATAGATGAAAGTAAAGAGGTATATTTGACTTTTTTTTCTTAGTTTATATTGAGTTTGGTTATAATTTACCCTCTCTAAACTTCACTTATTGAATTTTATTGATATATTTGATTGACAAGATTATGATTGCATTGCTAGAAGGTTTCAATCGTCACTTCTCTCAAATAAGTTACTTCAGTAATTATGATTTGTTCGACTTCAACTTTCTCATATTGTTCCAGTGGTTCTTGTACCAAAGCCTTCACCACGAATCTGCTGTCCTTGAAAATGAATTTCATAAGGAGTAGGAGTCCTAGTTGTAGTATGTTACAGTTCTTAGCGTAAGTATGTAGTCAGCTATATGTTAGTGTAGGGGCATTTTAATATTATATTATTTTACTTCTTTGAATTGCCACATTAACAATTTTTTTTTTGATTATTGGAGTAACTAACAACTTTGCTGCAATGTATAGCATTGGGGCCTAATTACTCAATGGTCAATTAATGACCAGAGGCATTATGGCATACTGCTTTGTGAACGTTGGCAAAGAAATGTTGGTAATGGTCATATAGTAACATCTGCACGTTAGTGCATTTGTTTCCCTTCACCATTACTTCTCCATTATTCTTCCTCCATTATTCCTTGTAAACTTATGTAATTCCTAAGGCCATTTATCTTCACTATTTACCATCCCATTATCTTCCTATTTATTCCTAGGAAGACTTCTTCTAGTATAAATAGTGGTGGTCTTCATTTGGTTTGGTACACACAACACACAAGAAAAATATAGAGTGCATAAAGTTTTGTCAAATAGAGAGTTCTTATTAGTTGAAGGGATGTGTTCTTTTTGTGGAGCTTTGGACTCAACTCTTGTCCAGAGTTGTTGAGTTATATTTTGTGATTAGGCTGTTGTATCCTGAAGGGGACAAGTCAAGAAGGACTACTGCTGGACCGGTGAAAAACATTTGATGCAGTGAGCTTGAATCTCCTTAAAGAGAGCGAGATATCATTGCCTCAGCCTGAAGAGATTTATTTCTTCATTTTATTTTCAATTGTAATCTTGTAATTCTGTTATTTTATAATTTTTCACTAACACTATATGTAATAGGAGTCCTATGCATTGTATAACACAACATAGCAGCTTCTCTTACCTATATAATGGGTGGCTGTTAGGTCGACAACTTATCGACATACATAATACAAGTTTAGCGCATTCTTCTGAAGCTTAAGACTGCTAAACTTCTTCAGTCCTAGTGACTTTTGCAAACCAAGGAATTTTCTTTTTCTAATTTGAGGTTTTCATCCGTGTTGGTATTTGCATTGAAGCTCTGACTAAATTTGGATCGCGCATTGTAGACCCATAAATGGAGTGACTCTATTTTCAGAATCAGCAGGCAGTGGTCTTATTGAATTTCTTTTGCTTTCCCCTATTTAAGTTCCACAACTACTAATAACTCATGAGCATTATGTAGATTTAAAAGAAAGCAAATAGCAAGTATGGTTATTGTATGGGTTATCGTTTCTTTCTTTATCTTATTATCTTGTTGACGTTACTCTTTGTTATTACAACTTCTTTTTCGTCTATTGAAACAACCTCTCTACCCTCACAAGGTAGGAATTATAAGATATGCGTACATTCTATCATTCTCACTTCTCAGACCCTACCTTGTGGGGTTATGCTATTGTTGTTGTTGTCGAAAGTTTTCATATATGTTCAATGCTCCGAATTGGCGTGTTGTGGTGAGATAATTAAGATTTCTTTACCCTTAGTTAGATATTCTGGATTTGAGTCATGCAAAGCAAAATCATATTGTTAAGGAGCATTTACCTCACTCGGGCGAATCCAATTTAATTGGTTAATTTCTTTTATTTTTTATTTTTATTTATATAACAACTACTTAAGTTTTGAAGTTTTTTTTTTTTCCAATTGTGGGTAGGGGAAGGAGAAATGGAGAGGGGATTACGATGTGGAGAATCGAACCCTTACCAGCAAGATAGAAGTTCAGATAGTCAATCAATCGAGCTACTAAATTCTCCATAAAGTTTTGAAGCGATGGTAGAGTAGTTGCAAATAGGAACTGGATAGACTGACATAATCTTCTTATCTTTAGAGACATATTCATCCTATTGTTCTACAAGTTGCCATTTTTTTTGTATTGCCTTTTGACCATAATTTTTAATGAATGATGGCTAATAAAACTGACTAAAGATGCACTAATATGACCTTAATGACGTTTCATTTTTAATTAATTAGCCAAATTTGAGTAAACATGTTTCATGTTAATGGTGGTTGGATCAAAGATTATATTTCTTAATTAGAAGTGTTTAGCTATTGGGAGTACTGAAGATACACTCTTTTGTTTTCCACACTAAAAAAAGGATGCTAACGTTATTGCTGTGTGATGTAATCTTTCTTTATTTCTTTTATTTTAGGCCGTGCAAAGTGGATATACTTAAAATCCAAAAACTTGTACTTTGATTCCTAATTATTAATTATAGTAATAGTTTAACTAATTATCAAACATAACAATGCATTTAAAGATATGACTCAGTAGTTAATGAAGTGAATTGAGATTCATGAGATTTCAGATTCAAATTACAATACGAAATAAAAACACAAGGTGATTTCTTTTCAATTCTCATATGTTCTAGTCTTGATGGACATAGTGATTACCCTGATACCGATTGTTAATGGAGGTGGTAGGGATATCACATAAAATTAGTTTAGGTGTGTAAAAATTGCTCCGGACACTATGATTATAAAAAAGAAAACAAATAAATTTGTGATTCAGTGTTCAAGTAAAACAAATAAAACTCAAACTCTTGATATGTATTGCAATTTTTTTTATAAAAACTCTCGCTATATTTGATAATTATCCCTAAAAACATATATATCGCCATTGTCAACACCACTTCCATGCCTGGCAAAATATTAGTCACATAATTTACTCTTTAATAATTGATGCACAAAGAGTGGGTGACAAGAAAGTGGATGTGCCACGTGTCATGATCTTACTGGGCCAATTATACTTGGCTGTATAAATTATAATCCCCACAAATTGAACATATTTCCAGCCAAAATGGGTCCATATGTGACTTAGTTTGACAATAAATATGATTTTAGCTCATTTATCCGTTAAGAAATTATATTTTATTTCTTACTTTAACCTGTTATAGACTAAGTTGCGTGGACTCTTTAATTTTGATGTCAAACTCATATTGGATTCTCTATAAATATCCTATTTTTGAAAAATTCGACAAGTATGTATTGACATTGTAAAAGAGTCCGAGCAACATAGGTTATAGATGAATTGCTTTTTAGATTATTAATTTACTTATTATAAATAATTATCTATAATTATTTTTTTAGGTGATTTGATAGTACAGAATTTTGATATATATATATATATATATATGATGTATGTCAAAGGTCGAAGAAATAATCGTTTATGCCCACTTACAATTTGAGTAAAACAAAATAATTATACGAAAACCTCTATGTTATTCTTAGTGATTTTCTCCGAAAAAAATAATATAACTAAATGATACTCCCTCCGTCATCTAAGGATTGTTTTAGACTACAAGTTTCAAAAATATTCATTTTCTTCTTAAAAATAGTATCAACTCAAACAATGCCACATAATATAAAACGGATGAAATATTTGTTAGCAGACTACAAACAAATTCTCCATTTGGTTAGGCATTAGAAGAATGAGTCCTTTTCTCCTTCTTTGGATGTTTTTGTTTCATTAACTTTGTAATTTATTTATTTATTATATATTATTTTTTTATTCCAAATTCCTGGGAGTAGAATAACTTTAGAATTTTCGAAAAGAGGATAGAGATATTATTGGATTCTTGTTAAGTATTTAGAAGTCTTTTGAATTTTGGGTTAATTCTATAAATTTAAAGGAGAAGGAAAAACGTGGAAGGATACTACAATGTAAAAAAATAAATCAAACAAGACACGAAATCACAAAAAATAATAATTAAGAATGATATAAAAAGACATTAGAGTACCAAACTTGGGATTGGACATATATGCTTATTCAATTTACAGACTTTATTTATCATTAAATTCAAAATTATAATAAAATAATAACTATAGAAACGTCAAACGGCGCCATGTTATTAAAATTTAAAAGAAGGGGTGGAAACAAAGATAAAAGAGAAGCGTATCTATTTTATTAATTTAAAAATATAATAAATCTATAATTATAAATATTTTAAAGTTTAAATTCTAATTTTGTCTCGATTTAACCGTTCAACCGCAGAATACGGCTGACGGATAGCAATCTGTCGGGGAAAACATGAATAGATGGAAAAGTTAGATGTTTTGTGAATTCTGAGTTGTCAATTTCTACGGATAAAAGTTATGGTGGAGTGGTAAGTACTCCTTTGTTTTTAATCAGATATTCAAGTTTGAGTTTTTATTAGTACGAGATTGTCTTTGTTAAAAAGTGTTTTGACCTCAAATGTGAAATTTTCTAACGATGAATTCAAATTTAAACAAATTTCAATGTTGATACCGACAGAGGCGAAGCCAAAGTTAGCTGTTTGGGGGTTTTAAATTAATTTTTTTTGAGGGGTTCACATGTTAATATACATATATTTATTTAATTTTCTAATACAAATATAGAATCTACGAAAAAACTAGTGGGTTCGTTCAAACTCATGAACCCCATCTAGCTCCGCCTCTGAATACCGAACGTTGAGCCAGTAAAAATAAATCCCCATGAAGAAATGAATGGTTGTAAACTTCCCAACTATCCACGGAAAGACGAGCCATGTAAACACAACAAGGTTGTCGTGGACCGTTGCAATGCATACACGTGTCCTAATTTGCTTTGTCTACAAGGGAAGAGACCTAGATTTCCCCTGAACTTGTTCCGAAAAGTCAGTTACGCGCTTAAACTATCATGGTGATCTATTACACACATTTACTATTCAAAAGTGAATTTATTATCACCTGAGACGTGTAACACCACTCTCACATTATGTGATGTATTACACTTGCTGCCACATCAGCGCTGCGTCAGCGCCATGTCATAAATTATAATTTTTTATTTTGTTTTTTTTATTAATTAACTTTTCTTTTATTAACTATATTTTACTCTAATTAATCCCTAATTAATTATTTTAATTCTTTAATAATTATATCTTCTTCATCAATAAATCTCACCCATTTTCAATTCTCATTTCATCGGAAAATCATATACGGCCCCACCTTCACTATTGATTTTGTTCTTCACCACCACTATATCGCCTTCAATTCTTATTCTTCTTTGTCACCCAACACCAAATATCACCACCACCCTTATCAATATCGAATTTTTCTACACCACCTTCAATTACCTATTTTAAATTTTTGCCATCCGCCAACCATCACCACCAAACCCATAAAGTTGCTATCACCACCAAACCCAAATATTGATTAACAACCAAAATTTCTTTAACAAAGCCAAAAAAAATAAAAAAGATAGAAACAATCAACCAAAACTTCTCTAGATAAAATACAATTACTCACTAACAAATCTATGAGAATTAACCTAATTGCGAATAAAAAAAAATTGTGCTTTTAGATTGTGATAAAAAAAATAAAGAAGTGTGATAAAAATAAAGAATGAAGAAGAAGAAGACAGTTGGTGGGGTGTGAAGGAGAAGAGGTGTGGGGGGTCGGGGTAGAAAAGAGGATTCCAACTTCTTTTTTTACTTTTTTTTCAAATTGACGCGCCTATTTTTTATTTTTTTTTGCCACGTCAGGTTTAGGGGGTAAGAAAATTCACTTTTGAATAGTATAGGTGTGTAATAGGTCACTATGATAGTTTAAGCGTACAACTGACTTTTCGGAATAAATTCAAAGAGAAATTTATATCTTTTCTCTTGTCTATAACTTTAAAATATCTACCTATCAAACTTCGACGTTCAACTTCAACCATAGCTTTTGTCTCCTAACAAATCCAACCTGGCACTATAAATGTGTGTAGAAACAATCGGAAAGCTGTATTTAAGGTTTAAATTTTTTAGATTTTATTTTTGAGATTTAGTTGAGTTTTATATATTAATTTTATGTATAACTAACCAAAATATTGAATTTAGATAATTTTATATTGAAATGTTATGTTCACCTTTGAATTTATATCGAATAGAGTCTTTAATACAAGCCATCGAAATGAAGCAAAATTTCCATTTTGAGAATTATGCATGTATCTAAGTATCTAACTATTTTCATTATTTGCTTGCTTGTTCTATTATTCTGTTATTGATGATTACAAGTCTACCTCATGAACATTTAACCATCTCTTCCACTATTAATTATTCCTTTCGAACATTAAAATTTAAATTATGTGAATTTGAATCAATATTTTAAAATAAATATTTATATTATATTAATATGAGAAGAATTATTATTAATATTACTTATCATATAATATTTTAATATTTAAATTTTAATTACATGATATTAAAATAATTTAATTTTAAAATTAATTTAATTAATTTTTGAAAATACTTAATTTATCAAACAAATTGAAACTAAGCTAGTAGTATCATAGAAGAACTTCTCCGGTAAGTGCCAATCGTTGTAATGCGTGCACTTGATAAAAGGGAGTTCGTTATCTAAATTCTTATTCCCTTTGACCCATAAAATTAATAAGAACTAAAAAGACCCTTTTGTCATTTAATTTAATACTTTCTTATTCCATTATATTTATAAAAAATATTTATATTTATTTATCTAATTTTAAAAAAATTAAAAAATAATTTATTGTTTAATTTTTAAATTACTTTTATTATTAATCATAGCAATTTTCAATTGAACTTATTATATCCGAAGAATGACAGTAAAATTATCATTCTATTTATTGCTCCTTAAAAGTATGTGCCAATTTAATACTTTGTAAATTGCAAAGTAATAATAAAGGGAGGGCGTAGAAAATAAAATAATATACTCGTGCAAATATCATTCGTGTCATCGTGTGCATTATATATGAGGTTAGAAGGGAATTAAAAATAAATATATATCCGACCTTTCTTACAAGTTACAACAATGGAGTAAGGCAAGTTTGCACGTATCTCAGTTATTTTACGAGGTGATTTTTTTATTTTATATTATTTGTCTATATTATTAAAATTATATGTTTTAAATTATTATACTTGAAACTCAAAGTCTTTGATTAAAGATAATGAGAGAAATATTTAAAATACCTTGAATTTGTCCATCTTAAAAATACTTCTCTACTTGACTAACTAAATTTAGATACATACACTCCCGATCTGCCACATGACATAGCAAGTGATCTTAAACTCTTATAGGAGCATGAGACTCTTAATAAAAAGTCGAGAGAAGCGTTGAAAACACCCCTAAACTTGGCGAGAATTCAAGAGTGTATCTAAGTTCAGTCAGTTGTTGCAAGGTCGGGAGAAGTAATGAAAACACACTTAAATTAGTGTTTTTAAGATTGTCAATAATTCAAAAATGAAACTAATAATTTCCATCGAGTCTAAGAGTGATTAAATGGTTCGATTTTCATGTCCTACATTATTCGTGGGGCCTATCCTAGTAAATATATTTTATTTAGTTTTGAAAAAAAATAATAGAGAATGGTTGTATTTGTATTGCGGCGTACTTTTTGTGACCCCATATGCTATATGGTCCCAATTACTCCTATATAAATAACCTCCCAACTTCCTCCCACTTTCTCTAAACTACTTTCAAATTCAATTCAATTCAATTCCCCAAATCTCTCCATCCAAAAACAACATGAAGAAATCAGTTCTCTTAGCAGCTTCTGTTTCTGCCGCTGCCGCCACCATCTCTTCTGTTTCTAAAGTTCGAATTTCTCTTCGCAAGGTAAAAATCCAAGTTTTTTTTAATGGATTTTACTCTGTTTTCTCGGTTCTATGAAGCTTTAATGTCGTTTCTGTGTAGAGAAAGTTATCTCCGTTTGTTTTTTTCGTTAAAATCAAATCAAATTTTGTTTAGTAATGGATTTTTTGAATGAGTTTTAAATTAATAATCTATAAATATAGTGTGTTCGTGAGAACTTAGTTATCCGGTGCTGCGAGTTAGTAGATCTCTGTGGAAATAGTGTCGATATTCGTCAACTTAGATCCTGTTTGAAATTCAAATTTATGACATTTACGACTGCTTAAAAGTTATTTTGACTTATAAGAAAAAATTATTTTGAATTCAGATGCTGAATTTCTTTCGTTTTGTTTCAGGACGATAATTTGGAGAAAAAGGATGAAAATTGTTCAAAATCGGTGAAAGCATCAACATCTACTGATAAATTTGCGCCCAGATTTGATGGATTGAGGTTTATAGAGACGTTGGTCACTGCTCACAGATAAGTTTACAAAAGAGGGAAAAAAAAAAAGTTTTGGATGGAAATATATTAGAGAAAAAAATGAATATGATTATGTAATTGAGAGTCCTATTATAAATTTTATTTTCTAGAACAATACGATTGTTTCAAGGATCAAATTCCATACAAATTGTAACTTTTTTCCCCCCTTTTAAGATGGGAAAAACAATGTTTATCAGATTTGACCGAAGAACTTGTGATCTTGCGGTTCAAATTTGTTTAGCTTTGACCACTTTATTTTATCTTCTTTTTTAGTTGGGGTTGTAATCGCATGACGTATTAATACACACCTAATTCTCTAAAATTTTCTATTAGTGAAAAAAAAATTACAAAAAAATCCTACTTTATGTGATGTATCGGGATGTTACTTTACGTGATGTATCAGTGTGATGTATCCAAAACTGAGTGATGTATCCAAAACTGAAACGCGATATATCAGAACGTTGAGGGATGTATTCGAAACTGAGACGCAATGTATCAGGACGTTAAGGGATGTCCAAATTTAAGGGATTTTTGTAATTTGAAAAAGAGTAGGTATAAGATATAATTAGCTCTTAACACTATGAGATTTGTGTAAAATCTACATTCAAAAAATGACTATACAAAGATTTCTGGTGTGCAGATGCGGAGCCAGAAATTTTAATTTATGAATTCTGAATCACATATTTGAACATATTAAATGAATTTCTTAATACAATGCTTTTAATAATACTCGATGTTGAACAACCAAAAAGATAGAGACAGGTTATTTTAGCAACAATTTCATATGAACATCAATTCAATCTCATCCGACTAGACATTGATTCATGATTGAAGAGGATATGTACCCTAGTGTTATTAAAAAGTTATACTATTGTCCATATTTAAATGAATTTCATACTTGCAATTAAAAAAATTCAATAATTGAACTCTCTGACTTAGGTAATTTCAGGAAGGGAATAATTTATAAAATCAACGAATACTCGGTGACATTTTCGAAAAGTCCGAGCAACATATGTTGAAAGTATGTACAGTCAATAAAAGAGCCTGTCCAACTCAAACACTTCAATGGAGAAGCAAAACTATAGAGAAAACAAAACATTGTGTAAAAAATTGGGAAAACAAAATTGTCCAAAATGATCTGGATTTCTCTCAAACTTGTAACTAATATTACTTCTCTATGAGAACATGTTAGTCCTATTGATGTTCTGCTGTATATATGTGTGGCCTAGTATCTCGCTTTTGGCCCCAACAGTGAAATATTTGTAAAGACGCGTTTTTACCTTTAAAATTGCTGACGTTGATCTGCCAGAAAGGTGAAAACAACTGCTGCCATTGTTAAAAGATGTCACGATTGTGTCTTTGTTTACGGGTGATGGACCTGCCCATGCGAAGACGTCGAGTTGTGAGTGCTTCGAACAAAACCTCCACAGCATCTTCAAGTACTTTAGCCTGCTTATCCAATCCATAGGAAGAAAAATTTGGAAGGTCATGCAGCTCATCGAGGAGGCCTATTGCTGCTGCTGCTGTACATGTACGATCCCATGATGGTTGGGGTCTGCACTTGGCCAAAACGATAGATATGACTCAGGAAAAGTCAGAGAGAGTAATAAAAATGAATGAGCCATCGCTGCAGATTTGGGATCATGTATCCTACCTGAGTTTATGCATCAAGGATGCTCCTGTGTTCAGCGTTATGCAAGGAATCTCCTCCTCACCCCACATTAACTTGTACCGATCCTAATCATTAAACATCTCAGATCAATTGTTTGTCTTTGAGAAATTGATTCACATTTTCCCAACTCAAATAAATCCTGACATCAATGCAACTTTGGCATGACAGGTGAAACTAAAGAAATACAAAAACAACATACCCAGTGTAGTCCCACAAGTGTGATCTAGGGAGGGTAGGATGTAAGCAACCCTTACCCCTACCTTTGTAGGATAGAGAGGCTGTTTCTGATAGACCCTCAGCTCAAAAGAGGTGAAACTAAAGAAATATTGTGGATAATTCGTTGTATCAAGTTTTACTCATTTAAATCCAACTAACAATCTTGTACTTCTTATACACGTGCCACTCTTTTGTACTTCTTATGACTTGGGATGTACTCCAAATAAGCGAATACAAATATGGAGCGGATAATAGCACTAGATGAATAACCTCTCCTACAACTGTCCATGTAATTCAGTCCTTCTGAGAGAGATTATGAAGGGATGGGAGGACTTCGACAAAAAATTCAACATATTTGCTTGGGAGGGGAGGAAGGATAAGATTGTGGTATCAGACTTTGGTTATCCACCATTAAGGTCAGGGATAACAGATATTTTCCATCTCCAGTGAGAAAAATGCAAGTGTGGCTAATGAAATTAGGAGGGATGGTGTCCAGGGCATTTGAGGTATCCAGCTTCGAAGGCACATATAAGACTTGAGATGGCTCAAATGATAATATATACTAACTTCCCTGCATCAAACAAAATCAGGGAGCAAGAAGACAGGTGGATTTGGAAAGGGAATGCTAGAAAGTTCACCGTCAAATCATATACATATTCTCTTAAGAGGGGAGAGCCATCTTTAAAAACTAAGGAGAAATAGAATACATATTTGCTGCTGTTGTTTTGTCCAAGCAAGTTGATGAAGATGTTAATCATTTGCTCATTCACTGCAATACCAATCTGTGGAATCTCCTTTTAGCGATTTCTGGTGCCCTTTAAAGTATAAGTTCTATATAAATTAAAGACACAAGTGTTCTGCCCTTTCAGCAGCTATGCAAGTCAATTATCTTATTATTTCCCCTGATAGAGCTTCATTAATAAACTTAACTGGTTCTAACATGCACAACTGCAATTGAAACAGTGCATATAACGTAACTAACTTTAAAGCAACTAAAGTAGTCACAACAGTAGAGACAACTTTTTCAAATGTCCATCAAAAAAGAACCTTTTTAAATGTCCTGTAATATAAGTACTTCAATCTGATTGGTTCAACCTCAAGTTATTATCTATCATTCTTTTGCACCCAAGGTTTTCCAACTTATTATATAATATAACTAACTTTTAAAGCAAGTGAAGTAATCACCACAGTTGAGGTGCGCGCAAGCTGACTCAGACACCACGGTTATCAAAAAACAAATCCTATCCCCCCCCCCCCTCCTCTTTGACAATGTTCATGGCAAAAATTGTTGGTTAATAATGGAATTGAATTTAAAATTAAGAGTTATACCTTTAAACGGCTGAACATTGCACCCGAATTGCTCCACGTCCCATCAATTAGAATAAAATTCAAGGAATGGGCTCCATCTGCCTATATATTAGCAGATAAAAAGTCAATATTCATACAATGGAAAATGAGAACATCACATAAACAAAAGTTCACATGAATGATCACTTCCATGTGGTTTGAGAAGCAAAACTACAAGTCAAATTGCCATTATATGAAACTATTATTGGCAAACACTTGTTCAAAAGAAATTGCATAGCACTTCTTTTTTAGTTTCAACAAAAAAAAAACTACATAGCACCATGAAGAACATTATCATCCTATATAAATAGGTACATTCCACGCAATTAAGTCTTTGTCATTGTACTTTAGCCGGCCAGTAAGGAATGGATAGCATAGAGGTAAAATCCCCACACCTCCAACCATTAGGGAGGAATTTGATACGCAAAGGGATTTAAATGGGAAAGGACCCCTCTTGAGCTCCTAGTTGTGTGTGTGTGTGGTAGGGGTGGGGGGGTGGGGTGGCTTTGGGAGAGTGCAGTTTACCATATTAAATAAAGGTTACATTCAAACAGAAAACACATGGTTAACTCAAAGACAGGCACGAGAAACATAAAGACAGAATCTTTCATTTGAGGGAAGCCAAATAGTTGAGAAAAACAAGAAGCAAAATAGCTTATCCCTCTTTTTATTCTGAAGAGATACAGAAGTAAAACCAATTTACATATCTAAAATTTCCTTGTGGGTAACTCCATTATTTTCTACTAAAGCCTAAGGGATTGGGATGTCTTTTCACTTTTCCCAGTCTCGACATCATTCCCCTGAATTGCTTCCAGAGAAGAAAAGAATGAGAAAATAACTTGCTCTTTTGTTTCTACTTTTACTTCCCCACAACATAACCATATTACCAAGTAAAAAGTTAGGATGGAGTACCATCTCAGGATGGTTTTCTACATTTGGAAAAGAAAGCCCAGTCATGCTATCCTTGACAGAATTTGTTGGTGCATTCTTGTTGGGATAAAGACACCAAACCTTGTCTTTTCCTGAAAATGATGTAAAATGCAAATCAAAAGGTAATCACAGGTTCTGATAGAAAAGATTGAACAAGATTCAATCAAGTAAAGCTTAACTTGTTTAAATAGATAAACAGGACACATAACACTAACTTGGCTCCATAAGCTATCTCATGCTACATAGATGGCGTCAATTATAAGTGATGCATTATATAACATCCAAAAACTTGTGATCATGAAACTGGATAGAATAGTGATCATGTTCCCATTACCATGAATATTCAAACATGACATCTAAACTTCATTTTTTCCATTATCTAATGTTCTTGAATGCATCATACATAATTATGTCAACAAGTCCATTAGTTGAATAAGATAGTTAATAACTGAATTTTCCTCTTTGCTGTTGTCAAGATATTGTCAGGAAAACTGAGAAACATGTTAAACAATTAGGAGGCAGGAAGCTAACAAAAGGCTGGCAACACATTCTACTAACGCAGACATGTCAAAGATACAGTGATCCAAGAATTTGACATTATCATGACTTGTGCATGTTAGAAACAGACCACCCACCCACTAATTTACTTGAAGTGATTTACATGCTTAATGGGGCAAAGGGAAGCCCGGTGCACAAGCATCCCGCGTTTACGCAGGGTCTGGGGAAGGGCTGCACCCCAAGGGGTGTGATATAGACAGCATACCCTAATGCAAGCATTATTGGCTATTTACACGGCTTGAACCTGTGACCTATAGGTCACGCGGAGAAAACTTTACCGTTGTTCCAAGGCTCCCCTTCTATTAGTTTGGCAAGACACCTCAATTCTGTCTTTAACCCTAGCATGCAAAACACATGCTTACACAGTCCAATTTGTTTAATTACATCTGTTGTTTTGATACTTGTTAGCTACATATTGTATGATATTTTGCTATTCATATTTAGCATTGGCACGATATGTTCTGGGGTAGACAGAGTCACACGTACAAGGACACAACCCCTCACCCTCTTGCCTCAATCAGATAACAATTTTGTATCATTTTACCAACCACAGTAAGTTGTGCACTTCAAGATTTTATAAACAAGCGGCCTTTTCACATAAAAGATAAGCATCCACTTTAGGAATCATGTGAAGGTTATGAGCACTCTCGGACGTCTTCAATACTCATGCTAGGACATACTCTACAGCTATTTCATCATGGTAGAGTGTTAAATTGGTGAACAAATTTTTAAAAAAAATGAAAACCTGCAAGCTTGAGTGCATCCCACATCATATCCTCATGTTCAGTTATTCCATAAAGACACAAAGTAGCAGCCTGGACGCCAAATACTTGCCACAACAACTTCCCTGTGTTATTTTGTCGCAAAAAATCCTGCAAAGATGGAAAAAACACCAATTATGGATCATTTAGATTAAAAGAAGAAGTGAGTGTAAAATGTAAGGAAAATGAAAGGTTTTAATGAAAAAATGAAAAAAAATAAAAAAATAGAAAGATGAAGACAGATGGTAAAATTTTGTACCTTTGGGTGCATGTACAACCAAAACCGCATCCGATTCCAAAGAGGACATGTAATAAGTTTTGAGCACATACAATCGCCCGAGCAAAGCCAACACTTGAGAATTTAAAACAGAACCAAAACCAAATGCGATACCATCAAAACCTATTCGTTTGTGAAAAAAAGTCAACTTTTCTAAGGGACAATCTGAAGATAACAGCAATATTTCATGCTTTAATGCAGAAAAGATCCCACAAACAAATAAACATGTGAAACAACCCTGATTTGATGAGCAAATGTTTACCTTCTGACAAAGGTGACCCCTACTTCCAAGCACACGACATGCAATTTGGCGAGCTGAAAAGAACTGGAGTTTCTGTTCAGAATCACCTAAAGATTGATATTTTGCTCTATGCTTTTTATCCTCTTGCACCTTGAAGTCACCCTAAAGATCAGATCAGAGTTATGAGCTAATAAAGGGCAATTAGTTATTTTTTGATCAGTTAAAGCACAAGTAATTTTGAAAGAGGTGAACAAGCCTGAGGTAGAGATATGAAGTTCCTTATTAAGGATAGGTAATCGTAATCAACTGAAATCACCGAAGTACATGTATTTACCATAACCTCCACTGCATTATATATTTGATCTCTCTTTTCTTTTGCTCAAGAGGATTGACAAGTAAACGTTGCCCAGTTAAGAAGTGACTAAAAGTTGGTGTATTCAAAAGTAACAAACTTAACTCCAAATTTGTTTTATCGTGTAATTTATTAATCTTATTCATTTTCTCTAGGAAGTAAATTGTTTTTTCGTTTTCAACCATCAGTTTCATTTACACATTATTGTAATTTTAATCAATCCAAATTTGTTGCATTAGAAAAATTTTAATGCAAATTCATAGCACTTATTCCTAAAAAGAAGGGTGCCAAGGAGTTGAGGGACTTCAGGCCTATAAGTCTAATTGGCAGTATTTACAAGTTGCTCTCTAAAGTATTGACTGAGAGACTGAAAGGGGTGATTGACAAGTTGGTAGATTCTCAACAAATGGCATTCATCAAAGAGAGACAAATAATGGATGCAGTCTTGATTGCCAATGAAGCTGTTGATTCCAGAGTTAAGAAGAAGAAGCCAGGCATTCTCTGTAAGTTGGACATAGAGAAAGCTTATGATCACGTTAATTGGAGATACCTTATGAAGGTATTAGAAATGATGGATTTTGGGCAAAAGTGGTTGAAATGGATGGAGCAATGTATTTCAACAGTCTGCTTTTCAGTTCTAGTTAATGGTTCTCCTGCAGGATTCTTCCAATCATATAGAGGACTCAGGCAAGGTGATCCTCTGTCACCTTTTCTGTTCCTAATTGCTATGGAAGGACTGAATAACTTGATCAAGACAGCCAAATTAAGAGGTTGGATAAAGGGTTTTGAAGTGGCTAGAGAAGGGATTGACAGTCTGGAAGTGACATCTACAATATGCAGATGACACACTTATTTTTTGTGATGCTGAGGAAGATCAACTAAAGCACTTATGACTGATTTTGGTTCTGTTTGAAGGGGTCTCTGGTCTGCATGTTAACCGGAGAAAGAGTCTAATGTACCCTATTAATGTAGTCAACAACATGAGCTGGTTAGCAACAATCCTTGGAGGTGAACTTGGGATTACCTCTGGGAGCCAAATCTATGTCCATAGATATATGGAACAGTGTGATCGAGAAGTGTGAAAAAAAAAACTAGCCAGGTGGAAAACACAATACTTGTCTATGGGTGGAAGATTGACACTAATCAATTCCGTACTTGATGCTCTTCCAACTTACATGATGTCCCTTTTTCCTATCCCACCAGGGGTCACCAAGAGGCTGGACAGTATTAGAAAAAAAAAATTGGCAGGGTAATAAGGAAAAGAAAGGATTTCACTTGGTAAAGTGGAAATCAGTGATAACTGGGAAGAAAAATGGTGGTCTGGGGATTAAGAACCTAAACTTGCAAAGTAAAGCTCTTCAAATGAAATGGTTATGAAAGTATGCAAATGGTAACCAACGTTTGTGGGAAAGGGTGATTGAGGCTAAATATATACCAGAAGACAAATGGATGACCAAAGAGGTGACTGCGCCTTATGGAGTCAGCCTTTGGAGGTCCATTAGGAATGTATGGGATGAAGTGAAGAACAACTCAAAGGTGAAAGTTTTTTATGGGAGAAAGACCATGTTTTGGAAGGATAATTGGCATGAGAAAGGTAACTTGGAAGAGTTATTTCCTGATGTTTACAACTTAGTTACATTTCAGCAAGGGTTTATAGCAGATTTATGGACACTACAGGGATGGAACTTCAACTTCAGAAGACATCTAAATGACTGGGAGGTTCATAAAGAAGCTGAATTTCTTAACACAGTGGAACCTTTCAATGGACTTCAAACAGGGAAGGATGTTCTATGGTGGACAGGAAATAATAGAGGAGTATACAAAGTTAATAGAGCTTATAAGCTAATGGATCAGACAAACCAACAAATTACAAATTGGCCATGGAAACAAATATAGAAAAGCAGAATACCCCACAATGTATCTTGCTTTGTCTGGTTGTTGGCCAAGGAAGCACCTCTTACTCAAGACAATGTCATGAAGAGAGGGATAACCTTATGCTCTAGATGCTTTCTCTATGGAGAGACTTTAGAGAATGTGAATTATCTGTTTCTACACTGCAAGTACACTCAACAGTTATGGAGAATTTTTTTAAGTCTCAAAGGCATCTCCTGGACTATGCTTAGGAAAGTTTCTGAGGCTTTAAAGAGCTGGGAGGAAGCAGGAGTACTGGCAAAAGACAGAGGCAGATAGAGACTTATCCCTTCTGCAATATATGGTGGGCAATATGGAAAGAGAGGAACTCTAGGTATTTTGAGAGCATAGAAAACAGTGTGCAGAAAGTGAAGCTCAATTGCATTTTGCTATTATGTTTTTGGTGTAATCAGTTATACTCAAATGATATTGTCTCTATAATTGATGTTTTAGACTCAATTTAGCCATAGAGCAGTAAGAATTGGGGCCATTTGTATATAAGGTTTCAGTACAACCCATGTACTGTTTTGTGATATAATACAACCTTACCGAGTTCAAAAAAAAAAAGTGTACAAAGAGAATCTTTCTCTTCATAAATATAAAAAACAAGAGATATTCCAAGGAAATACAAAATATAACATATTAGTATGGACATTATGTTGTCAAATAAAGGATTTTATTGAATAATTGTTGTAAAACGTAGAATTGATAAGGGAGTGCTATGGGATGGAAAAGTATTCTTTTTTTTTTAATGATGGTTGTATTTGGGCCAGCTTACATACACCTTGACTATCCCAATGGGGTACCTGCTACTTCCCACCGGCATAAGTATTGTAATTTTACCAAGGCTTAGACATATATTTTTTTGTTGTTGAGATGGAAAAAACTATCTAGTGATTGTTTCTCTGTGGAATATGAACCCTCGCCTCTTAAGTTTGCACCCACTTCATCGACCACTAGACCACACCCTCGAGTAAGGGATGGAAAAATACTTAATAAGGTGAGAGGCATGTTTTATAGGAAGACTGTGAAACTAACAATATTATATGGGAGTGAATGTAAGACTTTAGAAC
The DNA here is from genome assembly GCA_029582245.1 of Solanum etuberosum. Classification (NCBI taxonomy): domain Eukaryota; kingdom Viridiplantae; phylum Streptophyta; class Magnoliopsida; order Solanales; family Solanaceae; genus Solanum; species Solanum etuberosum. Next base: position 22,992 of record JAJONR010002863.1, read on the forward strand.
CCCAATGTACAAAATATAAATGTTGTACGACTACGGATGTTAAGATGAATTGACAAGATTATAAAAGATCAAATCTGATAAGACAATTGAAATAGCACATAGAGAGGATAAAGTGAGAGAAGGTTGCCTCTTAATGTAGACCTCCCGATGAACCGGTTTGTAGGTATGAAATTACAATGATTGTAATAGAAATGGGTGTGGTAGAACAAAACTTACATGAACAGAATTTGCCTAAAAAGATTTTTTTAAATCCATAAGCAATGCAAACCTAATTAAGAACACAACATAATGAAAGCATAGTACCTCTATAAGTGATACCAGCTTTAGTGAACAAATACACTAACGCTCGTATATCTCTAGAGGGATAAACTTAGTTAACCATGTAGTATAAGTGTGCAATTTAGAAAAACTAACTTGCCTTAAAGGGAAATATTTACTATTGAAATCAAACAGACATGAATAGAGTCCAATACCCAGAATGAAATAGACCTGAATAAAGCATAATGGATTTAGATGACTCATATAGCCGACTCCAATCGATTCAGAATTGAGGAGTAAATAGTTGGTGCTGATTAAATTGTTTCAAAATACGAGAACCGTCCTAGGATAAGGCATTAAAAAATCGTCAATATGTGTGGTAATCAAACCGACTCATCTACACCTCATCTTTGAAGCATGATAAGGAATCCCAAAAAAGATCGATTGAGACTCCCTTCAGTTTGCATGCTTGGGAGTAGCTCAAACAAAGAAGAGTCAGGTTCAGTCTAAATTCAGGCCCGTCACGCCCGACTAGAAAGGATAAAATAGAAGAGGGAGTAAGAGAAAACATCTGAAGCTTATTATTTTTTATCAAGCAGTATAACTACTACTGAATAAATGGGCCATAGGGAAGCAGTTCTACAAACGGCATACAACAGTAAGTCCATTAGTGACATTCAGTATTCCTATGTTTACCATTACAACAACAACATACCCAGTGAAATCCACAAGTGAAGTCTAACGAAGGTGGAGTATACGTAGACCTTATCCCTGTGTTGTAGAGATTAGAGGAGCATTGATGGAAAAAAAATCATTGGCCCTAACTACGTGTCAAGGAGTAACCCATCAACAAATTCAACTTGTATTCAAATCAAATGACCCCCAAGTGTCTGAAACAAGAATGCAGAATGTACAAGGGGAACACAAATGGAAAAAAGGAATCAAATCTTTTACCGAAAGTTTGCCATGATTGCCACCAAAGACCATTTGGGCATCAACGTTTTTCTCCAACATATTCAAATCCTCAACAACCTGAGTAACCATGGAAGGTACAGTTGATGTAGTCCCCCAACCCCTCCATTCTTGAAGGCTAATTGCAGCTTCTCCATTGCTTACTACTTTGTGAGGTTCTCTTGAAGAAGAATGATCTGCAGCTATTGTGGAGAAGGGTTTTGAGGAGTCCATTGAAGTAATTGTGTTGTTGCAGAATTGTTGAAGAGGAAAATGGAAGGAGCTAATGAAGGTCAAGGGTCTTGTTGCAAAAATCAGCATTGTATTCTTGAATCCAATTTTGTTATAGATTCTCTGAAAAAGCTCATATGCATCATTTTGGGCCTCCAAAGCTCATTGGGCTAGATGGATATGCTACAATTAGCCCAGAGAAAAATTGTAAAATTTTCATGGAAAATCTACCAACTTAGACGAACATTCCTACAGTATTTACTAATTCTTCATATAGTTTGAAATAATTACATATTATCTCACTAATTAATAATTTTATACCTGATTTCAAGTCAAATGCACCTAGATGCATGTATTTTTGCTACATGATAGGCTGATACACTAAAATAGGGAGAGAGGAGAGTGGCGACTGATATAGGAGAGAGACGAGGAAGAGACTCAGATACATGCGAATCCACTTGGATATAATGTATCTAGAACAATTTACACCTAATTTTGACCCCATGTATTCAAAGTCCAAAATTTAGTAAAAAAATTCATAATATCACTAACTAACGTGAATATAAGTAATAAGCTCAAGGTCTTATTTGGTCACCCTCATTTAACTTGTATGCAACATATTATACATATAGGTACATTAGATAAACACATCTTCTACGCTTTTCCTCGTCTTTCTTCTTCTTCTTAGTAGTTGTACAATAATGTTTTTTCGAATTCATAGCAATTAAAGTATAATGTTTTGAGCAAGTGGATCTTTTTTTGGAAAGATAAAAAACAATGGCAAATTATTATTGTTGCAAAACAACAACTGTTATTTTGGCAAATTGATGATTCGAGTTTGATTTATTTTTTTATGATATATGGAACTTTATCGAATCTTAAGTCTAAAATCAAATTCATTTTTGGGAAATTTTCGCATATAGACACTCAAAAACAATTTGATTATACTCCGTAGCCATAGTTTACTAATTATGATTCGTAGCTACATGTTAGAGGGAGGAGAGAGGCGAACGGGATTGGGAGAGGGAGGAGAGTGGAGAGAAGCAAATTGTATATGTATATCTGTCAAATAACTGTATATATGTAACTGATATACATATGAATTTGTATATCTGACGAGCGGGATTGGGAGAGGGAGGAGAGATTCCAGCGAGATTGGGAGAGAGAGGCGATCGAGAGAGGGCAGAGAGTGGAGAGAGGCGAATTGTATATGTATATCTTTCAGATAATTGTATATATGTAACTAATATACATATGTATTTGTATATCATGCGAGCGAGATTGGAAGAGGGAGGAGAGAGGGCAGAGAGTGGAGAGAGGCTAATTGTATTTGTATATCTCTCATATAATTGTGTGTGTATATATATATATATATATATATATATATATGTATAATTTGTATGTGTATAAGTGACGTAATTACAGCTAAAATTAAGCTGTCAGCCGTAATTAATTCAAACTATAGTTATGTTAGCTAATTAACCAGTATATGTTTTCTTATCCGCGTAATTTTCCCTTCATTTTAGATACTCCATAACATTTTGGGCCTTAGAAGCTCATTGGGCTTGTTAGATGGATATGGTTTAGCCCAATAACTATGAGATGGATATGCTGCAATTAGCCCAAGCCAAAACTATACTCTATACTCCATTTATTACATTTTTCTTGTACATTAATGACCATAGTATATTCCACAAACTCTACCCTTTTGTTTCGTTTTCAATTTACTACTCAATAAGAAATACATGAACTATGCCACAATAAATATCTCTACACGTATATATTTTAGAAGATGCAAATGTGAGCAAAATGTTTTATATTACTAGTTTGTTTGGTCGAGCTTTCAAGCTTTTGAAAAGCTAAAAATGCTTATTATAGATAATTGAGTTGTCTTGATCGAATTTTTGAGGGGAAAAAACCAAGTGCTTTTGAGTAGTAATAGAAAAATGATACATTGATTTTCATTTATAAATAGAATCCATTTTATCTCCTATTTCAAAAGTTGTGCATGTTTAGTCTAATGCAGGCTATAGAAGTGGTCTAAATATATGATGAGATAAATAAGAGAATAACTCAAAATTAAGATCATTTCTTAAGATTAAGGTTTCCCCTATATGACCCCAACTATTATAATTTTTTATGTCCAAACGAAAAAGTCACATGTTTTTATATTTTTTTATTTACTTTCAACGTAACTTACACATATATAGGACAAAATCTATCACAAACAAGTTCTTTATCCTATTAAGATATGAATAAAGTTAGTATATATTTTGCTTTCTCTAAACTCGACATATAAGATACACTAAATATTTATTGTTGTAACTTATAACTTAATAGATTATTTGCTCTAGAGCTTTAATTATGATAATGAAAAAGTAAAAACCATAATTAAGACCTTCTAGAACTATCGAGAAGCCACAAACTAAATTATTTGGCACATGATGTCATTTGCCATCTAATTCTAAATTGAATTTTATTTTGATATGATTTCCATGGGTAACATTTATGAGAAGCCATAGAAAAAAGGTCTTTAGTATGATTAAACAATCATCATCTCTTAAGTTAGCTTTAAAGTTCAGTTAGATCTAAGATTTATTTTGTTATCATGATATCAGAGTGGACCGTTATCAATTCTCATTTTTGATGTTGGAATCCCTATATTAGATTGTCCACGCATCAGATGTCCGATCATGTGCGTAAAGAAAGTGTGAAGAGTCTCGCATCAACCTTTTAAGGGATTAGTGCAATCGCTTTAATATGAGTTGTAAAATCCTCACCTCTTAAGCTAACTTCTAACATTAAATTAGGCCTAAAAAAGTTTCTTTATCAGGTTATACGTTTTTGCAAAGAAAATAATTTATTTGAAATTTATGAAAATGACATCCGAAAACAGGTTTAGAACACTTCTCTAAATTTGGAATTCAGCTCAAAGTTGGATTTCGAAATTTTATGACCAATACTGAGTTTGAAATAAAATGAAAAAATATTTCATAAATACACCTCCAAGATTCTTAAAAGTTTTTTTAAAAAGAAATTATTCAAGACTTAATTAGCCCTTGGGGACCAAAAGGGTTGGATAACCAACAGGAGCACTACAAGTGGTCATTAAATGGCCAGAGTCAACTGTCCATAAATCAATAATAATCATTTAAGTAATAGATTAGTTATTATAATCAAACCAATTATAGTCAATGAAAAATATCCTTTTTTAAAAAATTAATTCCATGAAATATCAAATATTATCTTATTGGATATTGAAATCATAATTTAATCCAACAAATAATTCAAAGAATGATATTTTCTTCCGTCGGTGAGATTACTTATTCCATCTCCTTGATCCTTTAATTAATTCACACAACTATATCTTATTTAATTTCAAAGTATTCTAGAGGATTTTATTTTATAAAACAACAAGGAACTAAAGAATTGTATACTAAGATTTATATAAAAACGTATATCACTATTAAGCCAAGTTACAAATTTTGTACAAAACCACGTACTATAGCATGTCGAATTGTAACTTACTAACAACGAAATATATATTGAATTCATACTGAAATTTGATTTAACCTTTGAAAATAACAAAAAAGATAACATTTTTAAATATATATATATATATATATATAGTACTTTATTATATACATGTTCATATTTTTCAAAAATAGACAAAGAGGTCAAGAACTTCAATACTAATTTGTGGTGAAGATTGAAGAATGATAATGTACAAAGAAATTATGACAAAGTCAATTTCATTTATTCTTACACCAATAACAGGAAAGTATAAATTTAATATTTCAAAAAAATATTATTCACTCATAAATAATTAAATATACTACTTATAAGATATATCTAGAAGGGCGTTACGTTAGTTTTGGTGTATAGTCTATTATTATTTTAAGAAAAATAAAACAAAAATAGGCCACGTATCTCTAATTTTAAGAAACTTCTTACGTTTGTTGATTTTTCTTTCTTTAAAAAATAAGAACAAAATTTTGACACCTCTTGTCCTTTTTTTCCATATTATAAATCAATTGTCGAAAATGTTGTCACATTACTGAAAATAGGCAAATATTCTTCTGTTTTGTGCGTAAGCCGTAAGCTAAAGTATTTGAAACTACTAGAATAAATTTTCCATTTTCATCCTTTTGATTAATGTCGTCGAAATCGAGGTTTGATGAATTTCGTAAAAAAAAAGTAAAGATTTTCGATAGATTTCATGGCATGGTAAGAAATTAATTTTTTTCAAGTTACTGTTTATAAGTTAAAAACACAACTTTTGTTACTATTCAAAATTATTTATTTATTTCACCTAACTTTGACCAAACACCTTTATTTTCTTATATAAATAAAATAAGATCTTTATTTGTTTTTTTTTTTATAATTTTTTTTTTCCCAAGAGTTTAGCTAAACATGTTTAAAGCTATGATATAGTGATTGACTTGATTTTGACAGTAACTTGGTCTACTCATGTGCGTTTTACCAAAGAAAGAGAAAAAAAAAACAAAAAACAACAATCACATAATCTCTTTTTCCATCTTTGTGTACTAAATATATTGTTTTTTTATACAAGTGATAATGATATTTACTACTCTAGTATATCATTATTGGTATCAAGTCCAAGTAAGGTGAAGTAGGAGAAATGTCAAAAGGTGAAATCAATTAGCTCATTATGACATCGACCACTCATTATTTTCGGTGCTTGAACTCGAGACCACCGATTAAGAGTGGAGCATTCATCACCCAGCCTGATGATAGGTATTATGTATAAGAAAAATCAGAATCTGCGAGATATGGATATGAAATTGGATATGCTTGACCGCGGCTTCCATGAATTATTTTGATTGTACGTAAATTGTTGAATTCTTTTAATGTATAAAAATTACAAAAAGTCTAGTGAATTACGGGCAAAAAGGATTCAAAAATTACTTTAATTATGTTACATATTTATATCATCAAGTATGGCATTTTTGAATCTCTTTGTGTAATAAATTTCTAGCTTCGTTGTTGCCTATATATGTCATGTGAAGCTTGAGAAAGTCGTAAAATGCGCTTTAAAAGTAGATTTTTGACTTCTCAAAGCATAACAGATTCCCCTACTTGTGATTGATTCCCCTAAGTAAGAACGAACCGAACTAAGAGCACGAGGCAATTCAATTAAGGTATAAAAAAAATTCAAAGCAAACTGCGTACATGTTCTTATTCTTTATTACATATATCTGACATAGAATAATATATAGATGCTCACATAAGTTATGCTAGAGTTTATTAAAGTCAAGAACCTAAATATGTACGTGCATGGGTAACACCACGTAAGTTTTACACTAATGTTGTTATTTTCTCTTTAAACCAATTCCAGTCAATTCTATTGTAGCTAATTTTAACTTTAATTAAGAAAAATTGTGATTTGTGGACTAATTGCGGAGACAATTATATATGGGGATCTCCTGTCCCCAATAAGTTAATCTTGTTTCCATCCGCCACTGACAAATTCACGGTTGGCTTAAATTCGAAAAACAATTAATTAACTGTATCATTCGACCACCTAGTTTATCAGTATGATTTAAGTATACACACTATCTAACATATTGATGGTATATATATGTGTACTTAATATAAGTATACACTATATGCATCTTTTGTAGATTAGATAACCCAAAGACATTGTCGGTACGTAATTTTCCCTTTAAAAAATTTGAATTTGACAGTTAGAAATTTTATTCACACATTTTATTTGATTTACTGTTTTAAAAAATCTATTAATGATATTCTTTTAGGTAGATTTTCGACATATCTAAGAATCTTAGGCTAAAACAATTGATTTCAAATGAATTCATATGTTATCTACGGGGAAGATACATTGACATATACTTAAATTTGGTCATAATTGCTAATTTGACCTTTAAACTTATCTAGTGAGCATCTAGACATCTCAACGCTTTAAGCATGCATGTCAAACGAAGGTGTTTGCAAGACATACTTATGTTAAGTTAAAGTATCTAATTGATATCGAGTAAGTTCAAATATCAAATTGACAGTTGAAGACATTGTTTGCAACATATTTTAAAGTGACAAAAATAAAATGCAATCACAAATAAAATATGAAGAAACATAATTTTATTTATCAAGATTATGAGTACAAACCTGTTGATCCATTGATTGCTCTCTCATAAGATTTATCCATGTTAGTGACTTATTTCTCGAACTAGGATGATTGATTTTAATCTCTTTATGAATATTTAATATCAATTTGTGGAATATTAAAGATGGAAATATAATACTCTTTATATAGGCATAAACTAGGGTTTGGGGTTAGAGTAGCCTCCAAGAAATTTAACTGGAATCAAATACTTTTGTAGAGTCTCAACTAGAATTAATACACCTTGTAGAGTCCCACAAATTTTCAATGTCTACGAATATATTTAAATATTTATTTATATATTAATTTGCCTTACATATTAGATCCACCAAACCTGCCTTGAATTAGTTGGTTTGATTCCCAAATTCACACAACTTTTTTGTCTCACCATTGACAAGCATGTCTAGGCTCACACTTTGCAAAGTATAGACATTTAGGCGAAAGCAGGAAGAATATTATCAGAGAAAATATTAATAAAAGTATTAAATACTCTTAGTCTAGTGAAAATTTTAATTCCGTCACATTGATATATATTCAACAATTCTTGTTAGGACAGTGATTTCAATATTCAACCACCATAGTGATTGATTTGACAAGAAAAGAAGTTGTTACTCTGTTAAAAAAAAATACAAATATATTTTAAGGGATCAATATTAATAGTACTTCCTTTGTCTCATTTTATGTGATATTCTTTTCTTTTAAATTTATTCAAAAAAATAAAGTTACTTTATTATATTGAAAAATAATTGAATTTTAAAATTCCATTTTTATCTTTAATGAAATCATTAAAGTCACACAAATTTTTAAGAATTTGTTTGACCACATTTTTTAAAAGTCTCCACTTTTTTTAATCAAACATCGTGCCATATAAAATGATCCGGAGGGAGTACTATAATTTCACATTAGATGGGTCGGATTTTACTAAATGGGCTAATGGATTTTCACATTAGTTGGGTCGGATTTTACTAAATGGGTCGGATATAATACTAAATAGAAAATAACTTTTTAATTTAATTATAATAAAAGTATATACACATGGAGCCATGTAGGCACCACGTGGACTAATAAAAATAGTGACATGATAAGTTAACTATATAAGGGCAAATATGTACCCAAAGTTGGATGGTAAGGACAAATATATCAAAAAAAAGTATGACGAAGGGTAAATATGACCCTTTTCTAAGAGTACAAGGACAAATATGACCCTTTTCCGTTTTTCTAATAAAGTCCATGCATATGGGGCCTTGGGACTCAAATATTACAACAAATAAAAGAAGTTTATGATAATAAAATAATTATTGTTATATTATATTTAACTATAATAATATAATATAAATATTTATAATTAATACTTTATATAAAATCGCTAAAGATATTAGTAATTATAAAATACAATGACATTATCGTTACTTGAAAAAATATATTACCATTAAATATCTCTTTTATTATCGTGCAATGATAGTTCACTTCAACTAATTTTGTCTATCTTAAACTTAAAGTGGACAAAATGTTAAAAATGATAATATTGTAAGATTGGGATTAAGTTAGACATCTTATCTCCTAGTCACAAGTGCAATAGAATACTTTAGTAAACAACGGAGTTAGAAATTTCAATAATTCTCTCCAATAAAAATAATATAAAGAAGTTAAGAAAGTTCAAACATTTTATATATATATATATATGTATAAGTAACATTTTTCGGTGAAGTGACTAAAATGAAATAATACACATAATTCAGTAGTTTTCTCCTCCTAAAATATATGATGACACTCTTACAAAAATATATTTTTTGTATTTAAAAAAATAGAATTTTCTTAATCCTTAATGACACAATTTCATAACTATATGAATATTAAATATATTAAAGATTAAACGTTTTAAAAGTCCTTTGCTTAGGCTAGATTGCTAAAAGGAATTGCTAATCATTAGTGTGTGAAGTTGAAGGACTTAATCTCAAGGTATTATTGAGTAATTATTAAATAAGCTTTCCAGTAATTAAGAAGGCAATTTAATAAATTAAAGTATAATTTTATTCCTTTTTAATCATTTCATGGGAAAGTTCAAAATCTTACATGGAGTATATATCATCTGGAAAGTCATTTAATATATTTTAACAGTGTTATATTTAAATCCGCTAATAATATTATAATATCTTGGTACTAATTACTAATATCGATCATACATATAACTTATTTCAAAATTAATAATTAAATAAGAAATAAAATAATATTAATTTTTTAATATCATGATCGTTTATATTTATCGGATATACCAAACGACCTGAAAAATCATAAAATGTGTACTAAGGTCTTTAGTTTTATCGTACAGTTTGCGGTAAATAATGGTTGTACAAAATTGACATTTTCTAATAAATCCAATGTATATGGGGCCTTGCTTATGGTTCAGTTTAACTAATTTTGTTGATCTTAAATTGGACAAAAAGTTGAAATGATAATTTTGTAAGACTAGAATTAAGTTAGATATTTTGGAAGGAAATAAATTAATTTCAATTAAAGTAAAATAAGTGAGTTCTTTTTTTATGAGATAATATCTCATATGGTCACTTAACTTATGACAGTTCACTTAGAAAGTTAGTCAACTTAAGATAGTTTATTCAGAAAGTCAGTCAACTTAGGACAGTTTACTTCATTTAACTATTAGCTTTACAATCCAATTAATTCAGAATCTCAGTTAGAGTGTTAATTTTTTTTAAAAATGCATTGTGAATAAGAATTCATCGAAATAAATAAATATTCAAGATGCTTTTCTTACTAAAAAAAATTAATTTCTAAAAAATTTAATCATCTGCAACTACATTCAATTATCAAGATGAAAAGGAAATTTAGGTAAAACGTTTGAAATTCAACTAAAATATGATTACACATTTAAAGTAAAGTGAAATCCACTAAAACGTCATTTATTTAGGTAATTAAAATGACATTTCAACGGTTGCTTTGCGTAGCTTTCTTTTTATTTCCTTAATGCTTTTTTTTAAAGTAGAAGCACCTACGGAACTATAATGCACCATATTCTTTACAAAATAGGGATTTTTATTACGTATCAAAACACATTACTATAGTCAGGGGCGGAACATATCAATTCATAGCTTTTTCATAAACCTTATATTTATTTAAAAAAATTAAATAAATATATATGTATATTAACTAGTGAACTCTCTAACATAATTAATTGATAACTCGGTGGTAAGAAAAATGTTGTAGAAATTCTTTCCACAGTCTTAGAGTTGTGTGTTTCGAACTTTGCTATTAACAAAAGTTTCTCGCATGCTTTGCACTGCCTCCTCCCCCTGGCTATAGTCCGGCCGGTATTTATCCATCCTAGGTGTATCAAAGTAATATGCATATTTTATTTTGGTGATTTTTAAGGTTAATTATTTAATTAGGTATAACTATTCGATGCAGATAAATGTTACCATCCATACATCTTTGTCATATATATTAAATTTAAAATAGTATTTCGTGCTCTAAACTCAAATTTGATGAGTACGTAACTTAACATGCCATTTATTGTATACAAATAACACGTTTATTTTTTTATTTTTTTTGGGGGGTGGGGGGTGATATGTTTATTTGAGGAACCAAACTCATAAGTCTAATAATGTTTGGCAAGAAAAATTAAGTATACCACTAACTTGAGAAACATTATAAATTGAATTATTGTGAATACATGCAACGTAACCAAATATATGTCCAGGGGAAATGCATAATGGGCTTGTAATAAATTCATATGATGATAATCAAGTGTTAGAATAATAATTACACTAATTAGTTCCAACCCTAGCCCTTGTCGTGGAGATATACTTACATCCTTAATCAGATGTGTCGAATTTAAGTCCTCTGAACTCGGAGTCGCATTTGTTAGGAACTTCACAATTTAGATTCAACCTCTAATGCATATATTGAAATTGAATGGAAAATCAAAAAGAAGTAGTAGTAATTTGAAGTGTGGAGAGGGCCCGACGTGACCGCACCCACCATAGCATCCAAATGGGCGCGGTGTCCAGTGACATGACATATTCTGTCTGTTCCAATTTATGTGACATACTTTTCTTTTTAATCAGTTTGAAAAATAACGACACATTTTCTTATGTGATTAATATTTAATGACAATAATATTTTTTTCATGTTGGATCTTACTTATTTGACAAAAAAGCCACAAAAGTATACTCTTTTATTTAAAATATTATTTATTATTATCCAAAGGAAAAAGTACATTGTTTATCCTACGAGAAAAGAAGTTCCAATTAATTAGGGTGTGTTTGTAAAATGTATTTTCTTGAAAAACAAATTAATTTTTTTTACGTATAGATGATCAAACAATTCGTCAAATGATAATTTTAAAAAATTGATTATAAATGCAACAACCTCAACAAGTTGTTGGTATACGAATTGAAGTAAATCATCTTAAAAAATTATGTCAAGTTTAATTAGGAGAGTAAAATGTATGTGTATACTCTTTGTTCTTCGAATTAAAATTTTATTTCATTAGATTTTTCTCTTTAACGTTTTTAACGATTCAACTAGCAAGGCATATTACTAGACGATAGATGTACTTTTTTTTTTCTTTCACTAAGTTTTTTGTCATTATTTTTTTTAGTAATATTTTAATAAGCCATATTATTTATTAATGAACATCCATGAGGCCTTATAAATATACCATGGTAAATGTTCATTTAAATAAATATTTTCCTAGATAAGCTTACAATTACAAAAATTACAAAAATTACAAAAATATTATACAAATAGTTCAAACAAACATCTTGCAAGCAATTTCCTGAAAAGCTAACCTTGCAATCAAATAGGTAGCTTGCAACAACTTCTGAGAAACTTCGTAACAACTTCTTCTTTCTTTCTATAAATAAAAAGTGAAGTCAGTTAACTTGTGCTCCCCTCAGCCAATATTAATTATTCATCTTACGATAAATAATTATTCAAAATTATTTATTAATTTACTAATCAAAACAATGAATTTCTTCTACGATTAATATTTTTGGAAATCTAAACAAGTTTATAAGTTTTCCTTTTCAAATGAGTGGATAAAAAGTAAATTAAGTTACTAAAACTATTCATCTTATTTCTATTTTTTAAAGAATGAAAATAGGAAAAATCCAAAGAGAGAAAACGGAGTTACTCAAACGGCGTACGCAAACCCCCCGTAACTGCCACGTCGGAGAAAGGACAAAGGTGGGTCCCACTCTGTTTTTCCATTGTGTACTTATCCTAAGTAACAATTAATTAATGAATTAATTAACAAATAAATACATTTATTTATACTTCTAATTATTCTATACATACAGACCCCTTATATGTATAGGCGCGTCTTCTTAAAGCTGTGTATTTATATAGAACCAAAAACATTCAATCAACTCTTCAATTTAAACCTCTGTTTTCACCTTTTTTTTGCTTCTAAAACTCAAAGGATTCTTTGCTTTCTCCTTATAAAGACTCAATCTTTTGCTTGTGTATTAGTTCAGAAACGTTCTTGATACAAATTTACTATTTGGGTATGTTTCTTTTTTCATTATTTTTAAGTTTTATTCATGTGAGTGTAGATAAGGATAGCCTTCTTCTGTTTTTGAGAAGATTTGATGATAAAGTTTGGATTTTTATTGTTGAGAATGGATTAAAGAGTTCAGATCTCTATGTTTTAATGTAGTCTGTGTTTGAAGAATCATGTTTCTGCATTTCTGTTAATGGGGTTTGTAGATTTTCTTCTTTTTGTTGTTTGTGTGGTGGTGGGGTTGGGGGTTGATGGTTGTGTATGGTCTGCTTATATGTACTTGGGCAATGCTGTCATTGGGCTAGTTTTTTGGGATTGAGACGGGTTCCATGGTATTTTATTGGGATTGGTAAATTCTTGAAGATATTAGTAAAAGTTTTGTATAGAAATATAATTTGGAATGATAAGTTTGGTTATGTAGGACTAATAAACATTCTAGTTTCTTATCATCAACCTGTAAAAGTGGCTGGTTTTGGATATGGTTTAACTCTCTTTTGTAGTTGTAGGGACCAAAGGTTGTTCCTTTCTGGTTTGGGTAGAAAGGATTAAAAAAAGTCACCAGAATACTATTTCTATCATGATCCTGAATATCTTTCTTCAAATCTGCAGCTCAGGGGTTTCTTCTTGAAAATTACCTAAAACATATGTTTCTGACTATTCAACAGTGTCGCCGCATCCGTGTCAGATCCTTAAAAGTAAATTACTTTTGGAGGATCCGACAAATCATAGAACTAGTCTCTCTTATACTTCTTGTTAAGTTATGGATCCTCAATTGATCCAATTTTTAGGATCCTTAGATAGGAGGCAGGGCACTTACTATTGAGATTTTTGAAGGAGAGATTGAAAAATCGGATAGGGCTTACAATTGAGATTTTTGAAGGAGAGACGAAAAATCGATTAAGAGAACTTGATTGTTATAGTGAAATGTGGTTATAAAGAGGTCTGACTGTAGTTTACATTACTGATTGCATAGATCAGGTTGACCTATATTTTGGGAGTCTGTGGACAACAACATAGATATTTTTATGACTCATTCTGTGGTTTTCCATAGTTAATGCTTACTACTATGCTTTCATGACTTATTGCTGTACTTACTTTGATAATGAAACCTTATCTTAAGGTAGTTTACCTATTAAATTTGCATTGACTTGTTAGTTGGATAGGTTGATCAGAGACGCATATTTTTAAAGCTTTCTTCAGATTTTTATTAAATGCCTTAGGTTTATCCATTTATTTACGATCTAGGCATCAATTTCATGTAGTTGTTCTTATCCTTGGAGAAACTGATTTGTACTTGTATAATGTTTGGACTTTTGTGATAGCTGTTGGATATGGCTTTTGGGAAAAACCAATAGGTAGTTTCTCCTTGTACTCAACCTGTGCCCACATTTCATTGACCTTGTTGTTTTTCTTCATCTAAGACTAGATCCAAATAATGGGGCCTATTCTCTTGTAATTGATTAGTACGTTTAGTATTGCGTAGCGTTTTTGTTTTTTCGTTGCCCCTTTGAGTTGTTTGGGACCATCTTTGAGATTTGTTATGTAGTGTACCTTGAGGAGAAGATCAATAATATTTCCTTAAGGTTCACATGTTCAATGTTTCTTGTAGTTCTGTATAGTGTTTATGAATTTCAAGTCTTTGTTCTTTTGGTTCTGAGATCCTTGAATTTGTATTTTTACAGGCATTAGAAGCCAACTTTGTTACATCAACAAGCAGGATATGGCCTTAGAACAGCTGGACACTACCTTTAACAAACACGATACTCCATTAGGGAAATGGAAGACGATGAACGATGAAGTTGAAGAGAATATTTCCGGTGGTTTTGAGTGTAACATATGCCTGGATCTCGTGCATGATCCTGTGGTAACTTTATGTGGTCACCTCTACTGTTGGCCTTGCATCTACAAATGGATTCATTTCCAGAGTGTTTCTTCCGAAAATTTGGATCAGCAGCAACCACAGTGCCCTGTATGCAAGGCTGAAGTTTCACAAAAAACCTTGATTCCACTCTATGGACGCGGTGGACAATCTACAAAACCATCCGAAGGAAAGGCTCCGAATCTTGGCATAGTGATCCCACAAAGACCCCCTAGTCCAAGATGCGGCGGTCACTTGCTGATACCAACTACCGATTCAAATCCATCCCAGCTACTTCAACGACGAAGTCATCAACAACAGTCTCAAACACGTCAATCGCTTTATCAACGAAGCGCTTCACCTGTGCTCAGCCCTGGTGGCACCACAGTTAATATGTTACAACCCTCCATGATTGGAGAACTGGCCTATGCAAGAATTTTTGGTAACTCATCAACAACTCTGTACACATATCCAAACTCTTACAATCTAGCAATCAGCAGTAGTCCAAGAATGAGAAGGCAATTATCACAGGCTGATAAATCACTTGGGAGAATATGTTTTTTCCTATTTTGTTGCTTTGTAACATGTCTAATCTTGTTTTGAACACTTTTGTCTGTTGCTTCTACTTTGTAAAAAAGAAGATATGGTGTTGTAGTAGATAAGATAATGTACAGCCTCAGCTAAATGTGTAACAAATCATAGAAGCTTTTGCTTTCTTTGATTGTGTTGATAAAACACACTTGGAATTTGAGTGCTTGAAGATTGAACCCTTTTTTGACATATTAATCTAAGAAACGAGGTTGGAAATTTTATCCATTTATGGTGCATAGAGATGAATTTTACTTTTTTCAAAAATTATTTTTCAATTTTGATGATTGGTTGGTAAAATTCTTTTGAGAAATATTATCTAGCGTAATATAACGATGAATTTAGTAAGAAGATATAAGAAAATTAAAGTAACAATCAAGATAAACATTATATTTAAACAGCGAAGCAATACTATGTAGTGATGAAAACAACACTATCTATTTAATCATCATTTTCTTCCAATTAATGATAAGTTATGAAACGATACATAATAACATTAATGAAACTTGTTTTTCCTTTTACTAAGAGAAGTTATTTTCTTGATTTTTATCCGTTCTACTTTCAATATCTCGGACTTACTATCTCCATCCTATTGTATTTATTTACATTATGTATAAATGTTAGTATTGTACAATATTCTACTTAACTTTCCAAACACTCGAAATAAATCAAAAAAATATGTTATTTTTTTATAATCCTACCAAACGCACCCTAAAAGGAGGCTAATTTTGTGTACCTTATTTTCTTATCAAGAAACAAGATAACCAAAATTGAATTGGTATTTACTTTGTCAACTTATTAGCTGGTGGAACTTATTTAATTCAATTTTTTTTAAAAAAAAAATAGACCAATTCTGAGTGGTCCTTTTTCTTATTCTTTCTTTCGAATATTGTTATTATTATTTTATTAGAATAAAAGTGGTTTATCAAGTTAGTCCACATAGCCAAGTTACTAGCTTTCACATTGTAATGGACATTTTAATATTATTTTTAATGATAACGATGTTTAGATAGCTCGTATGTATTTCGATTAATTTGGAGTAGTTAGTGTTTGCTATCAATATACATGTATTGAAAAACTCTACTCACTACTATTTAGACAAAAATAAGAAGAAATAATCAAATGTTTTTTTGGTCTATTGAAATTTAAATTCCTATAATTTAAATTCTTAGGTTTATATAATATGATTAATTCATCAAATGGGCATTTGATTATAAACCCTGTCACAATCAAGGCATCAACATCAGAAAGCGAAATTATATTCCTCTCATTTGCTCGTTCTTATCTATAGAGAATCATTTGTTTGATTCGAAATCAAGTTATTCGAAAATTATAATTTTAATAAAGATTATAACTAGTATATATAATAATAATCAATATTTTGAAAGTAAATATTTATTTTTTATATTATGAAAATCCTACATATATGATATACATCTTTTATACCATTATTCAATTTTTCTAAAAATATTTAAACCTTTTATCTAATGAAAATCCTATACAAATAAAACTTCATCAAACTAATAAGTATATTTAAGATAATTCTAAAACAGAAGGATCAATAAAAAACTAAAATAAAAAGACAATTGTTTAGATAATAACTTAATAATAAATTAATAAAGTTTACAAATACCCTACATTATTAAAATAAGAAAAGTTATTACTAATATCCAACATTTCCACTTTGATCACATTTAATACATTTATAATACAATTTTAATACATATTATCTAGAACAATTCATAAAACACATATAATATAAGTAGATAATACATTTATCACACATTTTAATGTAATGTGTGAATTTCTTACCAAACAAGCATAATATATTTTAAAACAGTTATAATACATATATATTTGCATATATAATTCACTTTTAATAGATTTATCATAGTATTGCTATAAATAGTAATAAATAAAAAATATCGCTAAAATCAGTAATTATTTATTAAAAGATAACCATTCAAATAATTTTTCTATAATTATTTAATCTTTTTTTTTGTTCCCACTCGGTATCCGATACCCACATTGAAGTTCGACTGAATCTGGATTTAAGCCCGGAAGTCCCACATTGGCCCTATTACGAAATGGCCCCTTATTATTTAAAGGTGACACCATTTCGTGCGTGGTGGGCGCCGGCGGCAACGGTAGCAGCCATGCTGACGGCGTCTGTGAACAGTGATGACATAATATTTTTTTAATTTACAGCTCAGCCAAAGGAAATGTCCAAAACAGTTCCATACCTAAATCACAATTTTCAACTTGATTGCGTTTTTTGTTTCTTATACTTTGTTCCAACTTGCTTTTTACTGTTTATCTTGTACTCATATTTCTTGCAATTATAAGCAATGATGCTCATTTCTGGCCATATGCAACTATCCCCGTCTAATAATAGTTGTCTGCTATATTAAAAATAATTTTCCAATAATATTTGTTCAATTTAAAAAATCAAGAGATAATTTATTTTTTGTGTTTATTTTACCCATACTATTTATCATCTAACACATTTTTTAAAGCATTAAATTTAATAAAATCAAAGAATAATATAGTAATACTACCTTTATTATTGATTGTTTCTTAAGGGTATGTCAAGTCAATAGTGGACAACTATTATTGGACAGAGGAAGTATATTTTTCCGTTTCAATATATGTGATGGTGTTTGATTGAGCACAAAATTTAAGAATGAAAGAAATATTTTTGAAAGTTGTGATTTAAAATAAGTCATAAATATTTGTACGGTTATAATTCATTTCATTAAGGATAAAAAATGGTAGTTTTAAGTTAAATTGTAGAAAATTCATTAATCAAGCGGGGTGCTTAGTTATCATTAATTAAGAGTAATCTCTTTTCATATTCTATTTATGATCATAATTGAAGTGTTTGTACTCTTCAAAAGAATTACTCACTATTAATAACAAAAATGGGGAGAAAATAATTAAATTTGTCTTCAACTTCTAAAATGAAGTATTGAGAATAACATTAATGGACATAATTTAAATCAAAATTTCCGCTATTACCCTTTATAAAATCATAAATAACTTTGTAAGTAGTGCAATTTATCTCCTAGTAAATATAAAACTTCAATAAATGAAAGTGCAAATATGAAAAAAAATTCAAACATCCATCTTGAACTTTATACAATTCAATTATTTAGAACAATAAAAAAGCCTAAAAAAATTCACTTAATATGGAAAAGAGGGAGCACTAAATTTGGAAAAATATATAAGAATTTACATATTGAACACATTTAATTTAAGTTTAGAATTTCGTCTCTAATTATTTCCTTGAGTTAATGGCTAATGATTGTTCTTACAATACATTTTTTCTTTATAGATTTATCCCCTAAAGATCTTCAGCTACACCATATCTCATAACTAAGCAGAAAAAAAGAAGACAACAAAGAGATAATATATAGTATTATATCTCTGCAGAAACTTAATTTATTTTAAATTGCATAGAAATGAAAGAAAGAAATTATCATTCCCTTTTTTCTCCTTTTTCTGGCGTCATTTCTCACCCAAAAAAAGAAGAAAAGTTACAACTTGTAAAAGTAACGAAGGGAACTCGTAAAAAGTACCACAATCGCGGAGTTTCAAATTCTATGAGTGAATGAAGTTTTACCTGTATATATTTGAACTCCAATTAATCATGCCACTGCGTATTTTTCGAAAAACAGGACCGAAAAGTGACCACTGAACGCTACTTCTACCACCAGTCAAGTCTGCAACTATACAACAGAGCCAGAGATCGTTCTTTCAGATGCAGCAATTGAAAACCCCAATTATAAGGCAGTAGAAAGTTTTGATTAGCGATCATGATAAAAAATTAGAAAATCATATAATCCGACATCCAGTGACATAGTTTTTTTCCTACTATTGTCAACAAGTTTCCTCAAGGTCTGTTTCATTAAGTGCCTCGGACTTGCGATTTCCAATTTCAATATACTTATCTAAACCCCTCTCAAATTCTTTCGAGAAGAGACCTCGTGCCCTAAGTAAATCTTTAAGCTCTTCTTCTCCTTGAGTATCTCCTTTTGATTGCAAGTACTTCACACAAGAAGCCAGACTGTGGAAGTGTGGCTTCCACCCTGGCATACTAGCCAAGATTGCTTTCTTCATCGTCTCCACTGCCTTCTGCATGTCATTTTGTACACAATAACCGAGTGCCAGACGATTCCATGAGCTCCCATTGGGATGCTTCCCACTCTCCTCGAGTTGCTCTATGATTGATATTGCTTTTCCCATATGACCCTTCTTGCAGTAAGCACTTATGACCAAGTTTGGAATTCGAATGTCAAAGTGTACCCTGTTTGTTTCCCACTCAGCAAATATCTTCTCTGCACCGTCAAGATCATCCAACTTTTCTAGTCCACGTATCATACAATGATAACTTGAATTGTGATGCATAACTTTTTTCTTGTATTTATTCCATATACGATAGACATCATCTTTCTTTCCCATACTAGTATAGAGAGTAATTAGCATGTCAATACCAAGCTTTTCTCTTTTCCCCTTGAGTCTATTCTCACATTTCTTCAATGACTCATTAGCCTTTTCTATATCGCCAGCTTTCAAGTATCCCTTGGCAACAACTGTGTAAGGACTCCAATCAATCAGCAGAGGATCAGCTTCCATTTTCATCAGAACCTTCTCCATCTCCGTAACATCGGGAACAGATGCATAAGCATTTAAGAGGATATTGTAGGAAATCGCATCACTAGAAATTCCCTTGTCTTCCATCTCTAGCATAAGTGACTGTAGCTTCTCAAGATATCCCAATTTAGCATAAAGGGTCATCAAAACATTGTATGCTACTGTGCCAGCATAGGCCAACTCCTTCAGCTTTTGCATGGTATCTTCTGCTTTTTTTAAGACCATTGCATCAGCATAGCAATTCAAGAGAGCGCTATATACCTGGTAGGTTCTTAAATCATCTGGAATGCTAGTGAAATATGTCTCAGCAGCTTCCAGACCATGGGCTTTTGATACTAAATCCAGTTTGACTGCAAAATCTCTAGGCGATATATCAAAATCCTTGGACTTCTTAATCCACTCAAAAATCTGTGATTGTATAAGAAGCAGAAATTGCTATTTTGTAAACTGAACCAATACATAAGTTAGGAAAAGAAAAGTTAAGTACACAGCCCGGTCTTTTTTCCTGGTTCCCCAAAGGCTAGTATTTGAAACGAAAATAGGACTGATTAATACGAACATCATGATGTGGGAGAATTTAGGGATTGCTTTTGTTAAATCAACATTTAACTGATTCAGAAATATTTGTAGAAATGCAAGTTTACAAGGTATCTGTTACAAAGTCAAGTAGTACAGAGGAGTTAATCAGAAACAGTGTTAGCAAAGGTGCGCTTAAGTGTTGTCATCGAGTCTCTAAGACAAACTTATCCTTACAAATAAGCGATTCCTGAAGAAGCGACACTAAGCAATTGATGTTTCACTAAAAAAATTCATGCTTATTATTATTAGTATTGGACTAAACATGTATATCTGTATTTTTTCTCCATCGTCTTTATACATGAAAGCCCACACTTTATTTGAGCTTAGCGCTTAAAGCCCCAATGGACCTTAGAGATATTTTGCGCTTTTTGCTTTTGATAACACTCATGTTGTATGGAGGATAATAATTTGGTTCATGTATATTTTCAAGATCCACTTCCGGACCTGGTTGACTAATCAAATTAAGTTCTTGTTTTTTTGGGAAGAAGAATATAGAGAAAAGGCAGGGAACGACCGAACAAGAGTACTATTATAGGAATAGTTAAAAGTCCAAAATCAGACTAGTCCAGCAACTCTACAAAAGCTAATCACTCAACTTAGCTTAACCTTTCAAATTGATTAAAATGTGTTAGTATTTATTCAAACAAAGAAAATATTTGAAATATATGTTTTTAACAGAAATAGTAATAGCATTAGACTGATAGATAGTTCTTCGGCTAAAGTGCTTCTAAGAATATAGATCGCTCTAATCTTAGGCGTTAGTCTTAATATCCTCACTATAATAAATTTATTAGCAAATTACATATGAAAGCAACACTCTCCCACCCCCAAACACCCCTCCTAAATTTATATCCTCAAAGAGAAGGACTAAAAGGAGTCTTACAACTCTAGGCATCATCCTAAAGAAAGGTGATAAAAGAGAAGTCTTTAAATCCCTATAGTCATAGATACAAACAATCACATCCAATTAATGTCCAAACAGAGTAACATCAACAAATTAATAGTTAAGCAAATTGTTGCCGTACAATAAACTTAAACTAAGTAAGATCCACTTTAAAGCATCTTCAGTCTTAAGCCTGGTATTAAGGAATAAGGCTGATGAAGGTTGACAAACAACATGATGATAGTCAAACTATTCTATGGATTCATGGATATTTTGGAATTGAAGCTAATTGATAAATATTACGCGGGTTAACCAGGACATTCACTTGTAATGCCGAATCGTAATTAAGGATGGTTCAGTCCATATACCATCCCTCCCATTACCATAATAGGATATGAGATTATTCTTAAACAAAACTTAGCCTCTTAAAATAATGAGGAATTTGTACATGAAGCTGAAGCAATACTTAGCCTCTTTGAATCCCTAAAAGATAAAAAGGGATTCCTTAATGGATGTGTGGGCATACTAGAAAAGATAAGATTAGAAATGAAGCTATTCGAAACTAGGTGGGAGTGGCTTCTGTGCTGGACAAGATACAGGAGGCGAGACTGAGATGTTTTGGACATGTGAAGAGGAGATACACAGATACCCAGTGTGGAGGTATGGGGGATTGGCTATTGATGGTTTCAAAAGAGGTAGAGGTAGGACACAAAAACTTATGGAGAGGTGATTGTGGAAAAGTGATTGGAGAGGACATGACACAACTTCAACTTATCAAACACATGATTTTGGATAAAAGCTTATGGAAGATACAAATTAGGGTAAATGGTCAGTAACACTCTGTTTGGATCATTGTTATCCATTGTATTGTATTGTATTGTATCGTTATCATACCTACAATGTTTGTTTGGATTGTTACTTAAAATGTATTGTACTGTATTGTCAAATTTCATTGTTACGTAACAATGAAAACTCCCATTTATGGAACAACCGATCTGGTGTGTTCCCATTGTTACTTAATTTCATTTTCAATTATATCCTTACATAATATTTCATAATACAATTTTACCCTTTACCCTATATTATTCAATTTTAGTCAAACCTCCTACCCTAGAATAATTAAGGATATTTTAGTAAATTTATGAATTACAATATAGTACGATACAGTCAAACCAAACAATAAAAATGGTATTAAACAACAACAGACAATACAGTCTAGCAAACATTGTACACTCTGTTTGGATCATTGTTATCCATTGTTTCATAATATACTGTATTGAGTGTTGTCTCACTTATCTTTCCATATTCATAGTCGTACTATTATTCTTGTAGTTTCTCGTTTCTTCAACTTCTATCACTCTTATTGTTTCTTGTACTTCGATTCTCGTATTATTTCATTATTGTCATGCCTTGTTTCCTATTCTTTTCCTGAGCTGAGTATCTATTAGAAACAACCACTCTAGGTCGAGGTAAGGTCTACATACACACTATCCCTCCTCAAGTGGGATTGTTGTTGTTGTTGTTTTGTACATATTACAGTTACCTTTAACGTTCTCCTTCAATGAATTCTATCAGATGAACCGGAACAACAAACCAAATTCAAAAACTCCCCCACCCCCCAAAATGAAGTTCATATCAATTAGTATGATTTTCGCAAATTAATCATCGACATTATCTTAAAGAAATAAACAAAATTCCAGAAGTAAAAAACAATAAACCTGAAGGGCATGATTGTAGCGACGGTAAGCTCGAAATTGTCTGACGATACTCTGTAGGTCTGCATACTTTATGGGATTTTGTTCAGTAACCCATTTGTCCAGTACTGATATGACGGACTCCTTAGAGCGTGTCAAATAGAGAAGACTACTGTACAGAGCATTCTTTGGAGACGAGGTTAAGGGGTTAAAAACTTGTTCATCTTTATTAGGCAAAAATAAGGAGGCTAGGGTTTCAGTTTTTGTAGAATATGAAGAAGAAACCCTAAGAAAACAAGTCCTGATACTCCACCATGATTGTTGAACAAGTTTCACCATTCTTACCAGAAATGCAGAGTATGCCTCACTCCTTCACACTCTTCATTCACTCTTGTAACCCTTCCTGCAATAAAAAAATTATTTTTTTTTGAAAAAAAATATTATTCGAAAATAATTAGTTAGTTTGATTTCACATAGAATTTTAAAAAAAAAAGATTTTTAAAATTTATAATCTAAAACAAGTAAGTGATAGATATTTGTGTGATTATAAATCATTTTTAAACATGTACTTAATATGAAAATGTATCATTTTTTTTAGACAGGAAATTGAGTAGTATAAAATGCAAGAAAGAGATAATATTTTGTTTAAATAAGTGTATTTCTTATTTATTTCGTTGAATTTTATTTTCTTAGAAAAAATATTTTTCTAAATATTTTGATCAACTAAACATAAAAAATTTGGAATGCATTTTCTCAATTAAATACTTACAGTGTTGGCAGTCAATTTTGCGGGGTATGTTTTAGTTGTCAATTTTTTTACTAGCAATGAAAATAAGTCATAAATATTTACTTGTTTATCTTAGGCATAATACATAAACATAAGCCTTAACTTGGGTTCAGCGGACAACTATGTCCTTCAACTTTGAGTGTGCACAAGTAGACACTTAAATTTGTATAAAATAGAACAAGTAGACACATGTGTCCTACTTGACATAATATATGTAGGATGCCACGTTGGACACAATATTGTCATGTATGGTGCCATGTATGATGAATGTGTTTATTTGTTCAATTTTATAAAAATTTAAGTGCCTACTTGTGCACACCCAAAATAAAGGTCATAGTTGCCAGCTGACGCCAAGTTAAAGGTCATGAATGTTTATGTATTATGCCTTTATCTTATTAGGGATTAAAACAAGAAAAAATTAAATTAAATTGTACACCCTCTGTCCCTAATTACTTGTCCACTTTTGAATTGACACACCTATTAAGAAAATAATGATTGACAAACTGAGTTTACCATTTTACCCCTATTAATTATGAAGTGGGTGAATTAAAAACTTAAGAGTTTCAAGAAGTTCTACATTTTTCAAAGTAATTAATTGAGGGTATAATAGATAATTTTTTTTTTGTCCTTTCTTGATTTGTCAAATGGGACAAGTAATTAGAGACAATTAAAAAAAGAAAAGTGGACAAGTAATTAAGGACAGAGGGAATACGTCTCAAAATACTTATCATATTTTTATTTTTTATGCCTTCTTTAGAAATCATTAATTAAGAGGAGTGTTTGATTATCATTAATTAAGAGTAATCTCTATTCATACTCTATTTATGTGTCATAATTGAAGTATTTACTTCCTCTATTTTTATTTATATGTTACCATTTTAAATTTTACATCTCTTAAAAACTAGGTAAGTTTATAATTGTACCTTTATTTAGTGATTTCTTAAAATCAAGTTTTCAATAAATGAACATACATTAATTTATTTTGATTAATTTAATTGACAATGATCATAGATTAATCATTTAGTTTTTTTATGTTGGTCAAATTGATATTTTCAAGACTAATAACTCTCAAGTATAAAATAGGAAGAATAGTGTCATTTATGCATTGATTTTGTGAAATGACAAATATTAAGAAATATTTATTTTTAATAAGAACGACATATAAATAGGAACGGAAGAGTAGTAAAGGATTACTTCTTTCTCATTTTTCTGGTATCACTTCTCAACAAATAAAGGAAAAGTTCAACTTGTAAAAGTAACTAAGGGAACTTGTAAAACGAACCACTATCACGGAGTTTCAAATTCTACAAGTGAATGAAGTTTTACCTACGGAAATTTGAACTCCATGACATAGCGTATTTTCCAAAAAAGGACCGAAAAGTGACCAGTGAACGCTACTTCTACCTGTCAAGTCTGCAACTATACAATAGAGCCAGATATCATTCTTTTAGATGCAGCAATTGAAACCCCCAATTAATAAAAGGCAGTAGAAAGTTTTGATTAGTGAAAATCATATAATCAATCCACTATCCAGTGACACAGTTTTTTCCAACTATTGTCAACAAATCTCCTCAATGTCTGTTTCATTAAGTGCCTCGAACTTGCGATTTCCAATTTCAATATACTTATCTAAACCCCTCTCAAATTCTTTCGAGCAGTAAGTAAATCTTTAAGCTCTTCTTCTCCTCGAGTATCTCCTTTTGATTGCAAGTACTTTACACAGGAAGCCAGACTGTGAAAGTGAGGATTCCACCCTTGCTGACTAGCCAAGATTGCTTTCTTCATCGTATCCACTGCCTTGTCCATGTCATTTTGTACACAATAACCGAGTGCCAGACGATTCCATGTGCTTCCATTGGGATGCTTCCCACTCTCCTCGAGTTGCTCTATGATTGATATTGCTTTTCCCATATGACCCTTCTTGCAGTAAGCACTTATGACCAAGTTTGGTATTCGAATGTCAAAGTGTACCCTGTTTGTTTCCCACTCAGCAAATATCTCCTCTGCTCCATCAAGATCATCCAACTTTTCTAGTCCACGTATCATACAATGATAACTTGAATTGTGATGCTTAACTTTTTTCTTGTATTTATTCCATATACGATAGACATCATCTTTCTTTCCCATACTAGTATAGAGAGTAATGAGCATGTCAATACCAAGCTTTTCCCTTTTCCCCATGAGTCTACACTCTCATTTCTTCAATGACTCGTTAGCCTTTTCTCTATCACCAGCTTTCAGGTACCCCTTTGCAGCAATTGCGTAAGAACTCCAATCAATCAGCAGAGGATCAGCTTCAACAATTGAAAATATTTGTAGAACATGCAAGTTTACAAGGTATCTGTTACAAAGTTGAGTTGCACAGAGGAGTTAAATCAGAAACAGTGTAACCAAAGCGCGCTTAAGCCCTGAAGCAAGGCTCAAAACATGTTGAGCGCTTCGCGTCGCTTAATGTGCGCTTCAGTGTTGTCATCAAAGCTCTAAGACAAACTTATCCTCACTAATGAGCATTTCCTGAAGAGGCAAAACTAAATAATTCATGCTTATTATTATTAGTTTTGGACTAAACGTGTATATCTTTAGTTTTTCTCCATTGCGTCTTTTTACATGAAAACCCACACTTTATTTGAGCTTAGCGCTTAAAGCCCCAATAGACCTTAGAGATTTTTTTGCACTTTTTGCTTTTGATAACATTGACCAGAAAAGGGAAAAAAGAAAAGTCATGTTGTATGGAGGATAATAATTTGGTTCATGTATAGTTTCAAGATCCACTTCCGGACCTGGTTGACTAATCAAATTAAGTTCTTGTTTTTACGGGAAGAATAATAAGAGAAAAGGCAGGTAAGGAGAGGACTGTTTTAGGAATGACTCTTTAGAATACTTAAAAGTCCCAAATCAGACAAGTCCACCAACTGTACAAAAGCTAATCACTCTTCTTAGCTTAAACTTTCGAATTGATTAAAATGTGTTTGTATTTATTCTAACAAAGAGAACATTTGCACTATATGTTTTTAACAGAAATAGTAAATTAGTAATAGCATAGATTGTTCTATGTGGATTGGCAATGATAATGGATAGATATACATATTCTAATGCTAATGGTACACTGATATGAATGACTGTGTGTCTCTATAGTAAAAAGGATTTATAATTTTGTATATAGATGTAAATAAGTACTCCCTCCTTTTCAATTTATTTGTCCCGACTTGATGGAGTTTAAGAAAGTAAAGAACTTTTTTGATCCCATGCTTTCCGTTGGTCAACAACCAACTAAATCTATACTTCTTCACTACTCGTACAGGGAAGGTGGAAGAAATTCAGTCTCTCTTTTTTTTGGGGGGAGCAGAGAAAGAAAAAATAATCTTATTATTTTTGGATATGGAAAACAGTGCATTTCTACTCACCCCGAGCGATCTTCACTTTATGCAAAGTTCCACTTCTTCCTTCGCTTCTCCGACATCTTACTGAGTTTCCCCCTCATCTTTTTGCAAAAAGCCGCTCCACGGTGGTAAAGTCTCATCTTGTGTGTTGGCCGAAGGACTTTTGAATCTTGTGGTTTTAAATTAAAGATATGTAGAATGTACTAAAAATGCTCTTTAATCTTGTGGTTTTAAACATGCCATGTAGAAGTTGGAATTAACGAGTAGTCAGAAAAGGAAAAGGCACTATTTTTGAAATGGAATAAAAAGGAAAGTAAGACAAACAAATCGAAACATGGAGAGTATCATTTTTGAATGCTAACAAAATCTTCATACGGTTCTTGTATAAGTATCAGAGATAAAGCCCATGCAATACAAGTATGTAACTTAACCTACAAGCAAATTTCTTGCCCATGCAATACAAGTATATAACTTAACCTACAAGCAAATATTTGTAAGAAATAGAGATTGATATTACAGGAAAAAGGAATCTGCTTATGTATAAAGAATACTATATGTGTTTATGTTGAATGTACTGGTCTCAAAGTCCCAACTCTTTTTACTTCCCATAAAAGAAATATCAACAGACAACCGTTAATTATAGCAGTAACACACTTTACTAACAAACTTATGCACGCATATTTTTACCCTTTATTGCTACGGTATGTTGATAACTTGCATTGGGTAATCCTGTCGAGGTTTCAATGCAATATGCCCATAAACAAAAACAAAAACAAAAGGTATCTCAACACAAATGTGTAATTGAAGTTAGCAAAACCAAGATACATTCTTTCATATTTGGTAAGTTTTAGGAAGTGTAGTAGTTAGGGACTTGGGGTAAGGTATAGTCAAGCATTCTCAAGTGGGCATCTTTGTAACTATAATTCAAATCCTACTATATATTGAAGAACATAGAAATTAAATAGAAAGTCTTATTCAATTGAAGGTAACATTTTGGAAAGATATAAAATGTGGGCAGAAAACATGAAAATTCAGATGAAAACTCGATAACTGCTATAAAGGAACAGATTTTCTTTTTTCATTCCACTTAGCACAAGTCAACTCTTTTTAGTACCCTCAGGTCAGCACTATAAAATTTCTGAAAAAAGTACATCTGCTGGTTCCTACTGTTAAGACAAATAACTATGAAGATTGAGCAAGTCACTTTGTTATATGTTAAGAATATATTAGTGCAAAATTGCTTAGACTACAAGAGAAGCAAATGATTGTTATGGTGACACCAACTGTTGAAACTAAACTAGTTAAACATATAAGGAGAAGTGTGATATCCAGATTACCTAATTCACCAAAAGATGAAGTTTTTCAGCAATGGACAAAAATGAACCAGCATAGAATGGATGGATATTGAGGTTTAACATAACTGGTTGTCTGATTCCAACTGATTTAGGAGTGACGCATAATTTCTTGATTGACTCATAGATAGTTCTTCGGCTAAAGTGCTTCTTAGAGTTAGAGATATAGAACACTCTACTCTTAGGCGTTAGTCTTAACATCCTCGCTATAATAAATTTATTAGCAAATTACATGTGAAAGCAACAAAAAGGAGTCCTACAATTCTAGGCATTCACCTAAAGAAAGGTAATAAAAGAGAAGTCTTTAAATCACTTTAGTCATAGTTACAAACAATCACATCCAATTAATGTCCAAATAGAGTAACATCAACAAACTAACGGTTAAGCAAATTGTTGTTGTACAATAAACTCCACCTAAGTAAGATCCATTTTAAAGCATCTTTAGTCTTAAGCCTGGTATTAAGGAGAAAGGTTGACAAACAACATGATAATAGTCAAACTATCATGAAATCTAACGATTGTTGGATATTTGGGATTGCAGTCCAACAAAGAGGGGGGTTAACCAGAACATTTCACTGGTAATGCTGAATTGTAAATAAGGATGGTTCAGTCCATATACCGTCCCTCCCATTACCATAATAAGACCATGAGATTATTCTTAGCCTCTTTTGTGGTGAAGAGGCTGAAACAATACTTAGCCTCTTAAAATAATGAGGAATTTGTACATGAACCTGAAACAATACTTAGCCTCTTCGAATTCCTAAAAGACTAAAAGGGATTCCCTAATGAATGTGTGGGAATACTAGAAAAGATAAGGTGGGAGTAGCCTCTGTGGAGGACAAGATACGGGAGGGGAGACTGAGATGTTCTGGACATGTGAAGAGGAGATACATTGATATCCCAGTGTGGAAGTATGAGACGTTGACTATGGATGGTTTTAGGAGAGGTAGAGGTAGACCAAAAAAGCTTATGGAGATGTGATTAGACAGAACATGGTGCAGCTTCAACTTATGGATGATATGGATTAGGGTAGACTGTTAGTACATAGTTGAGTGTTGTCTCCCTTATCCGTCCATACTAGTAGTCGTAGTATTACACTTGTAGTTTCTTTTTTATTCGACTTCTGTTATTATTTATCATTCCTTGTACTATGATTATCGTATTACTTCACTCCTATTATTTTCTTGAGATGAGAGTTTATCAGAAACAGTTTCTCTAGGTCGAGGTAAGGTCAACCTACACACTAAGCCACTTATGGGATTACAGTAACCTTTTCTAAAAAAATGAGATTATTCTCCATTTCCCTATTAACATTCTCCTTCAATACCAGAACAACAGACCAAATTAATGAAGCTCAAATCAATTAATATATTTCTTGCAAATCAACCATGGACATTATCTAAAGAAAATAATCGAAATTCCAGAAGTAAAAAAGAAAGAGACCTGAAGGGCATGATTGTATCGACGGTAAGATCTAAATTGTTTGATGATAATCAGTAGGTCTTCATACATAATGGGATTTTGTTCAGTATCCCATTTGTCCAGTACTGATATGACGGACTCCTTAGAGCGATTCAAATAGAGTAGCCTATTGTACAGAGCATCCTTTGGAGACGAGGTTAAGAGGTTAGAACCTTGTTCGTCTTTATTAGTCAAATCTAAGGAGGCAATGGTTTCAGCTATTGTAGAATATGAACAAGTCCTGAATTTCCACCATGATTGTTGAACAAGTTTCACCATTCTTAACAGATATGCAGAGTATGCCTCACTCCTTCACACTCTTCATTCACTCTTGTAACCCTTCTGCCAATAAAAAATTATTTGAAAATGAGTTAAATTTCAGACTCAGAAAATAAATAATAACCTGTTTTATTTATCTTGTCGGATTTTATTTTTAAGAAATTTATTTTCTTAGAGAAAATATTTTGATCAACGAACAAAAGAAATTTGTAGTGAAAAACATTTTTTCAATTAAATACTTACAAGGTATCTTCTTTTAATCAACTCACCTTGTTTTCTTATTTCATAACCCAAAATTTTTCATATGAAGTTTT
Source organism: Solanum etuberosum (assembly GCA_029582245.1). Classification (NCBI taxonomy): domain Eukaryota; kingdom Viridiplantae; phylum Streptophyta; class Magnoliopsida; order Solanales; family Solanaceae; genus Solanum; species Solanum etuberosum. The sequence continues at coordinate 53,920 of JAJONR010002863.1, forward strand.
TGACATCTTGTATTTGTCTTTTTTTCACTTTTGATTACTGTAATTTCTTCAAGTTTGGTTAGTTTGAAATGAAAAAAATTCCGCATGGAAGCTTCAGTCACTGTTGGCCGTGTAAATTTTAGTTGCAACTTTTTGACTGACAATAAATCGGATATATTTTGTTCTAGATTCGTTAACTAACAACACGTACCTGAGGAAAATTGACAAAAAAAGAGGGGCCATTTCCTTAAAACCTTCCTAGTTTATAATCCCTCCGTCTATTTTTATTTGTTCAGTATAGATTTGACACACTACTTATTATATTAAACTTTGAATATATATTGAATTAGGAATTCCGTTAAAAAAAAGAATCTTTTTTTTTTTCAACTCTTTAATTTCCATACATTCTACGTATCTTTAGTTTAACATCACAAAATTCAAAAGTTCTCTTACTTTCTTAAACTGCGTGGCAAGTCAAAATCAGACGAATGAAAGTTGAAACGAGAGTATAATGAAAAACGTGCCAATTAAGAAGACTATTTAACTAATTCATGTCCCAAGAAGTCATCTAATCATGGCCAAATAATAGAGAGAATATTTTAGTCTATGTTGTTTCTGTCTATATTCACACGTTAGTTGTTACAGATAATAAAATAATACTACAATTAATAGCAGCAGATATGCAGTTGTTAGATTTTCAGATTTTTCATTTGATCTTTGTCTGTACTTTGCTCAATATTCTGAAGATGAGTCTATCTAAAAAATTCATTCAACATCTTATTGTGTTTGACATTTTCGTCGCGCTGTCAGTTACCTGTGGTGTTGTGTTCAGTTCAGGAGTTGTTGATGGGAATATCAAGTGCCTTCAAACGGAATTAGAAGCTCTTCTCAATCTCAAACGGGAGTTGTTAGATGTCCGTGGACGTCTTTCTTCATGGGAAAATGAAGGATTTAATCAAGATTGTTGCACATGGAGAGGTGTCCAGTGTGACAATCAAACCAGTAATGTCATTAGACTCGACCTTCGTGGTCCTTCTGGTCTCAATGCATCCGTTGCCATTGCGCCATTGATAGGTAAGATAAGTCCTGCCTTACAAGAATTGAAGCAATTAAAGTATTTGGATCTTAGTTACAATCGAATTTCAGGAGGTATACCGGACTTTCTTGGTTCTCTGAGTAAGTTGGAATACCTTAACTTATCTTGTGTTGGTGATGATTTTACGACAGTTCCTAAACTTGGCAATCTTTCTAGCTTAAACACCCTTGATTTGAGCTATAATGATTTCCTATCTGTGAATAACCTTGAATGGATTTCGCGTCTTTATCAATTGAGATACCTTGCTATACGTTATGTTAATAATCTGAATAGTTCTGTATATACCTGGCTGTTTAAGTTAAGCAATCTGACTCACCTTGATCTCTCTGGTAATACTTTATATGGTCAAATTCCTGATGCTTTTTGGAATATGAAATCCTTAAAACACCTTGATCTGTCTCGGAATGCGCTTGGAGGTGGCTTCCCTAGATGTCTTGGTAACAGTAGTAATTTGAAGTTGTTGCGACTGTCTTCTAACAATCTAGATGGGCAGCTACCTGAGATAATGAATAACTTGTCATGCGTATCAGATTCTCTCGAGTACCTGAACTTAGAAGAGAATCACATTGGTGGTTCACTGACTGATATTGTAGCAAAGTTTGCATCTTTGAGAGAGCTGAGGCTCGGACGTAATAAGTTGAATGAATCCATCCCGGCAGCTGTTGGAAAACTACCTAGTCTTGTTCTTTTGGATTTATCTTGGAACAGAATCACGGGATCAGTGCCTGATCTTTTTCTGTTATCGTTGTTGAGGGAATTATGTCTTTCTCATAATCAGTTAACTGGTGTAACGGAGAGTATTGGACGTCTTTCCAAACTTGAGAAGTTGTACCTCGACTTCAATCAGCTTGAAGGCACAATATCTGAAGCTCATTTGTTCAAGCTCTCGAAATTACGTGAGCTGGACCTCTCTTATAACACTCAACTACATATTCGAGTCAGTTCAGATTGGATCCCGCCTTTTCAGCTGGATCTCATTCATTTTACCAACTGCAAATTGGGTCCTCAATTCCCAAACTGGCTGAGGAATCAAAACAACATTTCCGAGCTTGATTTCTCAGCTTCTGGACTTTCGGGTGACGTTCCTAGTTGGTTCTGGGAGCAGTTGCCTGGATTGACCTTCTTAAACCTTTCTTACAATGATATAGGAGGAAATGTACCACATCTCTCAAAGAAGATGAGTGATCTTCTCTGCATAGATTTGGCTACAAACAAATTCACCGGTCCAGTACCACGATTTCCTACCAATGTTATAACAATTGATCTCTCCAACAACATTTTTTCCGGTACCATCTCCTTCATTTGTGACAATTTTGATTACTTGGGATATCTTGACCTCTCAGACAACAGGTTGTCTGGAGAGCTTCCTCACTGCTGGACGCTTAGAAGTATCGTGCATCTTAACTTAGGGAACAATAACTTCTTCGGGGAGATACCTGATTCGATAGGCTCATTGCAGACAATGGGAATGCTGCACCTTCAAAACAATCATTTGACAGGAGAACTACCTCAGTCCCTGACAAATTGCAAAAAGTTGAGGGTTATAGATGTTCGGTCTAATAACTTGTCTGGTGAAATTCCAGAATGGATTGGGAGTAACATATCCGATATCATTATTGTTATCTTAAAATCCAACAGGTTTAGTGGAAGCATACCTTCAACCATATGCCAGCTAAAAGAACTTCAAATCTTGGACTTATCTGAAAATAAGATATCCGGGATCATACCAAAATGTATCAACAACCTCATTGCAATGACCGAAGAAGAGAGCACAATGCAACAAATCAAGAGTTGGTATTTTCAAGTCGATGATGAAGGTGATGTCAAAATAAATGCCTCATACGATGAGACTGCAGTTTTGATGTGGAAGGGACGGCAATTTGAATACAGCAGCATACTTGGTATGGTAAAGAGCCTCGATCTTTCAAGCAACAACATGGTGGGAGAAATCCCTATTGAAATTACATCTCTTGTAGGTTTGCACGGTTTGAACCTGTCGAGTAACAATTTAACCGGCAGCATCCCACTGAGGATTGGTGAAATGAGGGCACTAAATTTCCTAGACTTGAGCACAAATGATCTTACAGGGGAAATTCCAGCTAGCCTTTCACAGTTAAGTCACCTGGGAGTTTTGAACTTGTCTTACAACAACTTGTCTGGTCGAATCCCTTTAGGCGAACAATTACTGACTTTCAACAACAGATCCTACATTGGGAATCATGGACTTTGTGGCTATCCTCTAACAGAAGCTTGCTCTCTGCAGGAACTGCCTCGAGATTCAACGTTGAGTGATGAGGACGAGTTTATAACTCCAGAATTTTATATTAGTATGGGAATCAGTTTTCTTTCTGCATTTTTGGGAGTCTCTGCTCTGATCTTAAATAGAAGGTGGACTTATGGTCTACTCAGATACTAGGAAATCAATAATGTAACATCACACAGTTAAATGTAGGTTTACTTAAATAGCATGATAAGGAGCTGTGTAATCTCGAGTTCTGAAACTTTGCACTTGCCTGAATTTTTATTCCATGTGCATTGTACACCACATGAATCAGCTAATCCTCGAATATTTATACTGTACAAATTGTTTTATCTAAACTGTCATTATATAAATCGTTTAATACAACAGGTGACTGTCGTTTTCTCTAGCAAAACCATTCATTTTAAGGAGCACCATAGATCATCTAAGTCATCCTCTGCCTCCCATTGTTGGAAGAGAGTAATGCAAAGTATGTAATATTCGAGAGAATTTGATAATGAATGATAGGATCATGTTGTCCACAATGGACTTTTTCCACTAATATTTCATATGGAGAGCTTATTTTGCTATAGAGAAATTAAATTTAAATCTTTGTTATCATAGAGTTACGGTTTGCTGGTGGGAGGTAGCATAGCACGTATCCTGTGGAATTAGTTGACACGCGTATGCTGTCCCAAACACCACAATTATCAAACAACTTGGTAATCCCTACAGTATAGGATGAAACTCAATCTTGATAGCTTGCCACTGCATAATTACACTCTCCAATTCTCAAAGAGGGGTTGTGAATTACTAGTTACATGGTATAATTATAAGATGAATACTTTTTAAATTTCTTCTTTTTTATCTCTATTTTAATTTTTTGTTTTAATTTTATTTATTTCTATTATTCTAAAAATATATTTTTTACTATTTATTATTTGTTATTATATTTCATTTCCTACTCATTCTCATTCTATATTTTTACTTCTTGTGATTTCATGCAATTTTTCGTATTATCTATTTCATTTATTTATTCTGTCTTTGTTTGTTTCATTAACATAATTTTGTTAATATTCTAATTTTCAAATTGAAGTAGAATTCATTTTTGAATAAAGTTATAGATTTATGTTTTTCTTTTCTTTTAAATCATATTTATGTATTATGTTGAAATTTGACATAAGAATATTATGTTAATTTTTTTATTTTAAATTTAGAACTTTTGTTTCAATTTCATTTGTTTTAGTAGTATTGACTTGATATTTCATACTGCAAGTCATTTATTTTTTTAGTTAGACTTAATAGATTATCTTTTTGTCAAATATTTTCATAATTTATGACATTATATTTATAATATTAATCTTTTTGTCAGACATGTATTTTTTGATGCATATAGAAATCTTGTACTTTTAGTTTTTATTATTAATTTAATTAAAATATACTAATTTATAAAAATATAAATTATTTTTTTATAATATTAATTAAGAACATATGTTTGTTGATTAAGAAATTTTCAAAAGATAATATATATCTTAATTATTTAATTTAATATCATTTTTATAAAGTCTTTTATTTAATAGTATAACCTTATAATTATAATTCTGCAATGCATCTATAATTATACCGTGATTACTATTCCCTAGTAATTCAATTACTAGATAGTTTTCAAATAGACTGGCAACATCAATAAAAATAGGACAACTGTATAGTAATTTCATTTTACACTTATTTAATATCACCGAATGTACATAATTTAGATCAGCTCACTAAAAAAAATATTTATATTTATATTAAAGTTCTTTTTGCAGTGTTTAGAGTATATATATTAGTTAGTATTATATTTATTTATAAGTGAACAACACATGATACGAATTACGAACACAACAACTTTTAATTGTACATTAAATTGTAAGAGGGATATGCATTAGAAACCAAATAGCTTGGATTCATTGGTTGAGATTCTCATATTAAATTTCTTGGTTTTAATTCTATCAAGTTGATTTCATTTGAATATTTATAGGATGTGTCATTTTGAGAGACTAAAATAAATTGTGAAGTTAATGCAAATTGGTGCTAAGTAAAGCTAACATAGAATAATTTATACTCATAAAATATCAACATTGGAATAGTCTCACCAGCCCGTAGACTAGTCCAGTAGTAGATGAGTAGAGTCTGTTCTTTGGTGGGCACCGGGCATCCAGTAAGAAGAAGTTATTATTAATATACAAAATTAATGCATATATTATTTTTATTAATACATTTTATCAAAATCATACATTACACGAGTACATATACTAGTATTTTTTAAATAATACGTAACACCTAGTCCTTGCTTGGAGCGGTCAATTAATATCCCACTATAATAATGGACGGAATAACAAAGGATAAATATAGAATAGTGTGTTAGCCTAGTGTCATAACCCGCCACTTTGTCATTAAAATAAGGCATGAATATAAAGGGGGAAGAAACTAGAGTTGTGTAGAGGTTTGTGGAAGACTCTAGAACTCCCTAGACATTTCCTTGGAAAGATTACATCGGAAGAAGAATAGTCCTTAGTGGAATATTTTAGAGAAGTATGGAGATTTCCAAGAGAAGGTTATACAATCACATGGAAAGTCCTTAAAATGTTCTAGAGAATTCTAGAATATGGACTAAATTATAAATATGTAGGGATTTGTATAGTAAATATTATTTACAATTAGGCCCCTATGAAGTAGTATAAATAGAAGGCCTCTCATTTGCAAAGGCATCCAACAAGTTGTAAGCATTCTCCAAGCAATATGGGCTTACTTGAGCTTACAAGATCCTGAAGCTTTAGTGAGACTCTAAGTCCGTGACACTAAGCTCACCTTTTTTGAGTGGCTCATTTACAAATTCTGCCAACTAATTTAATTTAATATAATTTGATTGTTTGTCGATTATTAATAATTTTCTTCTTGGTAGATGTATTACCTTTTTCATTGCTCCTGTCTTTTTGTTGTATGGACCAATAATTCAACAACGACTAACACAAAAAATCAGCTCTAAACATCTAGCCAAGTTTCAGGACTATCATTTTTGTCCCGAGTGTTGCTGCACCGATAAGGAGTGCTTTCATCAAATGATGTATGTGGGCTGAGCCATTCCCATCCCAAGTGGTGCCCGGGTAGTTCACTCACTCCCAGTGCCTACCATTTCTATATACTTTTGAAAAAAGAGAGGTAGGGTTAGGAACTCAATATTGGAAGAGTGTCCCCTCTTTTCTTCGGGAAATCGAGTTAGCTGGGCTGGTTCCCTGTCCCCGATTCTATTTATAGTTAGCTGGGCTGGTTCCCTGTCCCCGATTCTATTTATAGAGTAGAAGTAGAGTGATCCCGCCATGCGGCACAAATTTGATGATAGGCACCATTTTTATGAGTTTTCCGCAGTTGAGTACTATACATGCCTGTTTAATGAGCAAACTAAACGAAGAAAACTTCGTTCAATAGGAATGTTTGTTGAATTAAATTTTGAAGTTTCCGATTAAGATTTTGTTTAACATATATTCTCTTTGTTTCAGGTTTTCCGTCTCAAAGATTTAATTGTGAATATCTTATGAAATGGAGGACTTGTTATGAGCATCTGGAGAATAGCTCTATTGGATTTTGTTTCTCTTCTGTTGGCCGAAACTATTGAGAATTTATCAAGGTCATGCATAAGCCGCCGCGTTAGCGGGAATTATATGACAACTTATTAGCAATATATTAGTTAATTTTAGACTGTATGTCAAATCTTATCATTTAGAAATATTAATAAATAACTGTCAAAATTTTTGTCTGGTCTATTCTATTAGATCACGAATATTATTTTACTTTCACAAAGGTCTTTAAAGATTTCAATGAGTGAATTTCATTGAGAAGTAGCTAATCTTGTCATTTGATTACACTTTTTTCTCTGGTGGATTTTGCAAATCTGCTTTTTTTTTCAATCTTGCTGCTGTCTACCTCTGTTTTTTAATACAACTCTTCCTCCTGTAAGCTTGTACGTTTATTGTGTTCATCGTTATCATCCTTATTGTCTATATGATCATGTTTTATTGTTATTGATTCTGGTTCAACTCCTTTTTAACAATCTGCTCGCTGTCTCTATTTATATTAGATTTGTCTGTAGACTCCTGTATTCCACTTTCTACAGTCTGATTCTGTGATATTTTTGTGTTCTCATATTCTTATTGTTTCTCTATTACTAATCTGTTATCAATTGTCTCCTCTAGCTATCCAGGGTCATCAGGTTGTTTATCCTCTAGTGACCTATCATCATGTGGCTATTTTATCTATATATTTTTCCTTCTTCTATACAAAGTCCTCATTATGCTTTTTGATTTCTTGATTTGCATCAGTGTTTTACTCTTTATTTCCCTTCTTTTTGTTCCCAGCTTGTTTGCCCTTATTCTTGTTCTTTACCAAGTGATGCCTCAACCTGTTATTTTGTTGTTCCAATATTCTTTATACTTTGTTCTTGTTTCTCTTGGTTGTTGTTATGCCTTTCAGATAGCTCTTCTTTCTTCCAGTGTTAAACTTGTTCTTGTTTTCTGCCTTTTCTTCTTTTCCATGTGAAGATTTTAACAGAGAAAGAAGATGATTGATAGGAAGAGAAGAGATCGGGAGAGTAGTCTTATTCAAGCTGATTTACAATAGGTAAGGTATAGAGTATTTATAGGAGTAGGATTAGTATAACTAACTTAACCACTTCAATGTTAAGAGTAACAATATACTTAACAATTTTAGTAACTAACAATATTTCTAACTATATCTATATGTTATCCTCAACACTCCTCCTCAAACTTGGTGTTATGAAGATGTTGAAAACACCAAGTTTGGAAATGAGATACTCATGTTGCACTCTGTTTAGACTCTTGGTTAGTGCATCTGCAGGTTGCTCAGAAGTTGGAATGTACATAGTCTTCATTAGGCCTTGTTGGATTTTTCCCCTTACAAAATGACAATCTATCTTGATGTGTTTTGTACGTAAATGATATACAAGATTGACAGCTATTTGTAAGGCTGCTTTGCTATCATAGTATATATTGACAGGTAGATGAAGTTGTATATCAAGATCCTTGATCAATCCAATAAGCCATGTAAGCTCTGCAACTATAGATGCTACGCTCTTGTATTCAGCTTATGATGAGCTCCTGGAGACTATGGACTGTTTCTTTGACTTTCATGATATCAAGGACTCTCCTAGTTTTATCATGAAGCCTGTGACTGACTTTCTTGATACACAACATGATGCCCAGTCTGCATCAAAATATGTTGCAAGTGTATCCATATTGTTGCTGGATAACAATAATCCTTGTCCTGGATTATTTTTGATATATCTAATGATTCTTAAGGCAGCATTCATATGAGACCTTTTTGGTTTTTGCATGAATTGACTTAAGATCTGTATACTCTAGGATATGTCAGTCCTAGTTGTTGTAAGATACAATAATTTCCCTATAACCCTCTGATATGCACCTTGATCAGTCAATACATCATCATTATCATTTGTTCCTTCTTTAGTGTGTTGATCATACTCTCTAGTTGTTAGCTTGGTGGTTGTATCCATATGAGTATTTGCTGGTTTGGCTGCACTTAGGCCAGTTTCAGATATTAGTTCAAGTGCATACCTCCTTTGGTGCATAACAATGCCTTGTTTTGATCTTGCAAACTCAATTTCTAGGAAGTACTTGAGTTCACCTATATCCTTCATCTTAAATGCCTTGTGTAGGTTAGTCTTGGTTTCTATGATCTGCTGTAGACTATCACCTGTAATAAGAATATCATCTACATACACCAATACTATAATCATACATGTTTCTGTTTTCCTCATACTGACTTTATTGAAACTGACAAGTAATCAGAGCCTCGGACAATTTAGCATTCCACTGTCCTAGTGCTTGTTTGAGTCCATATAAGGATTTAGAGAGCCAACATATTTGTTTACACCCCTGGCTCTTGAATCCTATTGAAAGATCCATGTAGATTTCATCATGTAGGTCTCCTTGTAAGAATGCATTATATACATCCACTTGATGAATGTGCCACTGTTTGGCTGCTGCTATTGCAAGAACTATTCTAAGTGTCACCATCTTTACTATTGGGCTAAATGTTTCTTGGTAATCAATACCCTTTGTCTGACTATACCCTTTGGCAACTAGTCTTGCCTTGAATCTCTCTATGTCTCCCGTAGCTTTGTATTTGATTTTGTAAATCCATTTGCAATCTATATGTTTCTTCCCTTCCAAATGCTTCTATCTCAGCTTGCATGGCTTCAACCCACCTTGGATCCTTCACTGCTTCTGTATAGGTTGTAGGCTCTACAACATTAGAAAATGTAGACAGATAAGCTTGATACTTGGATTAAAGTTTTAAATAACTAAATATTAGTTAATCTTAACTTTAACTAATACTAATAATTTATTTAATTTTTGTCAAGGTGGAATGTTTTGTCCGTGGAGTGTGTTGTGACCATTTTTTAAAATAAAAGAGAGAGTGCATTACACACACCACGATGAGAGTATAATAAAAGAGAGATATGTGTTTCTCAAACCAATAAGTGATAGTTTAGGTATAAAACTCACACTCTCAATAATTTAAGTATGAAACAAAAAAAAAAAAAAATAGTTTAGGTGTATTTTTTACCCTTTATCTCATTAATATATCATCATTTTGAAAATTTTATACCAAAAATGTCTCTAACTAAAATTTGGTCTTTATAGTTTATATAATACATCTAATTTTAATAAGTCACCCTTGTTTGTAGCCACCAAAACATAAGGGAACTATAACTAGATGCAGAAGACTAAGCACAGACAGAAAGCTAAAAAGAATAGCCCACAACAAACCTTACAACTTTTTTTCCCCATTTGCAATTAGATAGCAATGGCGTCTTCTGGAGCTTGGACTTATCGAGATCGAACATCCGAGTTCGCGTCTTTGTCCAAAACATTGAAGAAGATCGCAGGAAGTACCGGATCAGATCATGAATCACAACAGAATTTTGCATCTTCTACCACAAAACTACTACCAATTCCAGATCGATCTGAATTCAACAAGAAGGCTTCGAAAATAGGGTTGACAATCCATCAAACCTTTCAGAAAATCGATAGACTTGCTAAATTGGCAAAACGATCATCAATTTTTGACGATCCAAGCAAGGAAATACAGGAATTGACAACTTTCATAAAGAATGATATCACAACACTCAATGTCGGAGTTTCTGATTTACAAGCCCTTCAAGACATGGATGTAGCTGATGGAACTCATTCGAAAGATACAATTGTACATTGTACTGCGATTTGTGATGATCTGAAGACGAGACTTATGGCAGCTACAAAATCATTCCAGGAGGCACTTACTATAAGGACAAAGAATATGAAAGCTCACGAGGATCGAAAACAAATATTTTCTACGAATCTCTCTAGAGAAAATCCTTTGAAACAACCTCCAAAGGCTATAGCAGAGCCACCTCCATGGTCAATTCCTACATCAGGAAGTGGTGGAAATGATGTTCAGGGCAGCAACCAATTAAGACGGAGATTGGCTTCAGACAATCCTTCGTCTAACGAAATGGAAATGTCCATGTTACAAGATCAGGTTCCGAGACAAGAAAGTTACTCTCAGAGTAGGGCAACTGCTCTTCAAAATGTTGAATCGACTATTTCAGAATTGGGCGGAATATTCACACATCTAGCTACGATGGTTGCACAACAAGGTGAGCTTGCTATAAGAATTGACGATAACATTGATGAGTCATTAACAAATGTTGAAGGTGCACAGGGTGCTTTATTAAAGTACTTAAATCGAATATCATCAAACAGGTCTCTCATGATCAAAATTTTTCTTGTTGTGATACTTTTTCTCTGTGTATTTATATTTTTTCTTGCGTGATGTCGGTTAGGAGAGGTAGATTCACTGTCATTGTTACATGTTGTGGGCTTATTAGTAATCAAAAGCCGACTTTGTTCAATAGCTTGCTCTGAGATGTGTAATACTTAGCTGTACTTTGTAACATAGAATGCTTCAGTCGCAAATTTCTTCCAGATAAACACAGCTAACATTTGGTAGATTGAACAACTCTACTAAAGCTAACATTCTTAAGAGTCGAGTTAACTTTGGTGGAGTGAACAACTCTACTCAAGAATCAATCATATCGCTATACTCGACTATGATGTGGGTGAACTATCTTTCAAAGTATACTATAGATGTGCCCTTTTCCACTAAAAGACCCAGTATTGATCGGTCTCAATCTTTGGCGGACAAAATTAGTGCCAGAATCATATCCTGGATGGCTAGAGGGCTGTCTTATGTAGACAGAATAGAGTTGATTAGATCAGTGTTGTTTGGCATCCAGGCTTATTGATCACAATGTAGCCTGTTTCAAGTATGTTGTCATACTATTCTAAGGAGGTTTGGCTGAAGATATTACGTTAGCTGGGATAGAAGGGAACCATTCTACCATGTAGGGATGACAATGGGGCGGGGCGGGTTGAGGCTTGAATTTATATTTCAACTCTATCCACAATAGTAACATTCAATATTCATCAATATATAAGGAGTTGAAGTTTTTTTAGCTTTTGTTTTGTTTAAATCCGTGTAAAATTCGTATAGACCTGCACCCTGCATCAGCTCTTAAAAAATTATTCTACCTCGCCCCGCATAGTCTTAAATCCACATCCATCCCGCATAACTTATAACCTTCTCCGGCCCATTGCCATCCCTACTACCATGGGCACAAGAATTAATGGTATTGGGTTCAACAAAGTAGCAAGTCCAAGACATCCACAAGCCTTCGTTTGAAGGCTTGCTTTATGGTCTAAAGTTTTGATACATTCATAAAAACCAATTTGTGCATATGTGTTGAGCATAACAGGAAACTCTTTAAAACTATTATTTTTTTACATTATTGGTTAGCTCTTATTTTATACAAATACTTGGATATAAATAAATAACAGTTAATTGCCAATATTTATATATATACGAAATTTTTTGAATTATTTTTCAGAATTACTTTAAAAATTGTTGTGGTAGGCAAATTCCTCTACTAGAATAGTGCAATTCAATATGATGTAGCCATAAAAAAATCTGGAAAGTGTAAATACTTTATAATAGAAATACTGTTAATATAAATGCTAAAACTCTTGAGAATATTATTTTTTTCAAAATTAAAAAAAAAAAAGATTTACATTTATATTGGGTATAGAATTTTTTTTTTTTTTTTTTTGTAAGTAAACATTTTATTTACCAAAAACAGCAGACTTGGACAATCTTGCTCGAAGACTTGCTAAACTATCTCTTCTAATCTACTGCTCGACTACTATGCTAGGGGTACATATTGAGTTGTTGTAGTCTACTTTCTATCCTCCTCTGTTGAGATCCTCTTCCATGTATTTCTCTAATGATATGCCTAATCATGAAGTCCTCACTTCTCTGCTTGGATTGAAAAATTCTACAATTGCGTTCTATTCACATGTGATAGATGGTACCTGCCAGACACATCCTGTATACCTGTGTTGTGCTATTGTTGCCTTTCATATACTTAATTGCCCATTGTACTTCTTCCTGCCACTTCATTCCTGTGTGTTGTATTCCTTGCCATACCAGTAGCTTATTCCATACTCCAGTAGTGAATTTGCAGGTGAAAAAAAGATGCTCTATATTCTCTTCTTCCCCTTGACATAAGGGACATGTCAAGCTAGTTGTTACTCCCCACTTTGCCATTTTATCCTTTGTTGCAAGTCGTCTATTCAGTGTTATGTACAATATGAAAAGCCATTTTGGTGCTCCATAATTTGACAATATCAATCTTCTCCATTCAAATTTCTCCCTGTTTCTTCTCATCTTTCCATGCATCTTTTTAATCTTTTTAATAGAATAGTGCTCCAGCTTTCTCAAACTTCGTTCATTGTATCCAGCAACTTCTAAATGTTTATATGCTTTAAGAATTCTCTGCACAAGCCAAGATGCTTGTTTTGGTTGTATACCCCATATTTCTTCCTTCCCATAATAACTGTGTATCCATTCCATCCATAGCTTATCCAGAGATTCCAGAGGAGTTTTCCAATTGCAGCATTGTTCCAGGTGAATACATCAAGAAAATTCATTCCTCCATTTGCCTTGGGCAAGCATAGTTGTTCCCAAGCTATCAATGCTTTCTTTGATGCCTCTACATTTCCTGTCCACAAGAACTTCCTACAGATACTCTCAATAGCATGTAAAATCTTTTTAGGAAGAGCAAATATCTGTGCCCAAAAGGTTTGTATAGAGAATAGGACATTCTTCCCCAATTGAGCTCTACCAGCATAAAAGAGGAATTTAGTGGTCCAACAAGTAACTCTACTCAACATTTATCAATGACAGGTTTACATTGGACTATAGAGACTCTTTTAGTACTCAAAGGTACTCCCAATTATCTGAATGAGAGTTCACTTTTCACAAATTTTAGTTCCTGTATTATTTGATCCTCTGTTGCCTACTTTACCCCTCCAAAGTACACACTGCTTTTGTCCTCATTTGCCACCAACCCTGATGCATTAGAAAAGTCCAGAAAACATTTATATAGGCTTTTGACTGACTTGCTATCACCCCTACAAAACATCAGCAAAACTCAGTTGAATGATTCTCTGCTTCTGACACCTTGGATGATAATGGAAATCTGGATTTGAGTGTAAACTTGTTAAGTTTCTAGTGAGAAATCTATAGCCAATACAAATATATAGGGGGTTAAGTGATTTCCTTGTCTAACCCCTCTTTGAGCTTTGAATGGTCTTGTATGGTTCCCATTGACCTGAATTGAATAGGTAACTGTGGTAACACATTGCAATATCCACTTGATCACTCTTGCTGGAAACTTCAATTCATATAGTACTTGCTCCAAAAAGCTCCATTCAATTGAGTCAGAGGCTTTTTTCATATCCACCTTAATCATACACCTATTGAAAATGCCTTTTCTATTATACCCCTTCACTAGTTCATGACTCAGAATAATATTATCATTTATTGCTCTGCCTGACACAAAAGCTGATTGATTTGGATCTACTAGTGAGCTCATCACCTTCTGTAACCTTGTGGTGATTACTTTGGAAATAATCTTGTATAAAGTTGTGCAGCATAAGATAGGCATGTACTCCCCAATTTTAGTAGGATTGGAAATCTTGGGAATAATGGTCACTACTGTACAGTTTATGGGCCTATACATGTGACCTGTGTCAAAGAAATTTAACACTGCATTCACTATATCTTCACCTATTACTGTCCAGGCCTTCTTAAAAAAGAAAGCATTGAAGCCATCAATCCCTGGGGCTTTCATATCATGTATGCCTTTGAGTGCAATTTCCACCTCCTCTCTTGTCACCCTAGCTGCTAGTAACACTTGTTGTTCTCTATTAAGAGACTTACCATTTCTCATAATCACAGTATTCACCCTAAGTAATTCCTGAGCAGCCTTCCCAAGTAGATTTTTATAGAATGTACTCACCTCAAGTTGTATTTCTTCTTGTGTCTGGACTATGGTGCCATCTGATGTCATGAGGCTTGTGATAGTGTTTTGGGCCACCTTGTTCTTCATGTGTGCATATAAATAAGAAGTATTTGCATCTCCTAGCCTCAGCCATTGAATTCTGGATTTCTGCTGCATAACACTCTCTTCGATCATGCTCTATTTCTCTAACTCAGCTTGCAGATCTTTTTCTTGCTGTCTATTTTGAGAAACTTCTACTGGATCTCTCATTTTCTCCTGTATTGTATGCAGTTTTCCTCTAATATCTTTCACCCTACTTCTTACTCCAATAAACTCTCTACTGTTGAGTTGTTTGATGCTTTCTTTCACCTTCTTAAGTTTATGCCAAACTTCCTTCAAATCCCTGTTCTGTCCACCTCTCCATGCTACCTTCACCCTATGTAAGAACTCATGATGATTAGCAATACAATTGAAGAATTTAAAGGCCCTATGATTGACTCTTTCATTACTATCTAACTCCAGGCTCAGTGGAGAGTGATCAGAAGTGCCTGGTTGTATAACACTAATCTCTCTATGTCTCATATTCAACATCCATTCAACATTCACCACTGCACAATCAATTTTACTACATATACACCTATTTGACCAGGTATACCCTCTTCTTATTGCCTTCAGTTTTGTCATGCCAGCATCAACCCTAAAATCAATAAAGTCCTTTATTTTCATCTTCTGGACGGGATTGCCATGTATTCTATCTTCCCCGTTAACACTGCATTAAAGTCCTCCATACATATCAAGGATTCTTGTGTACTGGATACCATTTTTTTCAGCTCTTCCCATAACTGTAGCCTATCATGAATGGTGTGTAATCCATAAATGGCCACCAGACAAAATATCATGCTAGTCCTTTTCACTATCACCCTGCTCTGTATATATTGATCTGATTTGCTCAAAATCACGCATTCAATCACATGAGGATTCCACAATAGTCACATTCTTCTTTTATCAGTGTGTTCATAATTTGCTTCTTATTTCCATCCTTGAGCTATTTTTTGTATAACTTTCCCTGCCTTGTGCTCCTTTATTTTATGTTCTAATAGTGTTATAATGCCTACCTTATTCTATCCTTGAAATTTTTTGAGGTTTTTTAAATCTTTGGGATCAGAATCACATTTTGTGTATATTTACAATATATTATGTTTGTGATTGAATAGATAAGGATGATGAATCACATTTTGTGTATATTTACAATATATTATGTTTGTGATTGAATAGATAAGGATGACGCTTCCCATATTACCGAACATACTTTTGCAATTGTCATTTTTTTTTCTTGGTGTCACATATTTAATTGGAACTTTTTGTTTTTGGAGTTTTTTGAACTTTTGATACTTTGTTTTTTTTTTAAGTGTACTACTTTTTTAAATATAATGTCTTCTATTTCACATATTAATAATATTATTTATAATAGTAAGGATTACTTCAAGTTGATATAAACTTAGGCCATTATTTTCAATACATTACCTTCGATAATGTTGTAAACATTTTATATTAATATTTAAATCAAAGTCCTGAAATATTTCAGTTAGGAAATAGGTTTTAAAAAAATAAAAATGGAAGCGGTACGTAGAGCGGGGCAGTCGTATTACTACTTGAGAGTAAAATCGTTAAACCTCATAGTGTTGAGTTTATAATTATACTTTTCTTTTTTTTTGCAATCTTTAATATTTGTCTAAGATAAAATAAAATTATAAAATTCACTAGAATCTAAACCGGCATGTCCCACTATTTTTACCAAACTAGACTTAAATTATTGTGCCTATGTTTTTTTTATCAATTCTTTTATATAGGAGTGATGATGATCAAATTTTGTACGTGAGATAATTTATCTCATCACTAAAAAAAAATAATAGAATAAATAATTTAAAACTATCTAATACCTACAACTAAATATAAAATAAAATAATTCACATTTTATCTTGAGATTATTTTATCTTATATATACCTCACCGCAAGCAAACGACTCATTAGACATTAGGAATAGATAAATTAATACCAAGGTAGCACTTCCAATAGCACAAATCCAAAACAATTACAAACCCTACCAAAAAAAATAATACAAAAGAGAAATGTTTACAATTCAACACCCAAATTAGCTACAAATCTCAAAGATAGTAACCAATTCTCTCCCAAACCCAAATTCCAAAACCCCTCAAAATCACAAAATAATAAGAAAAAACAAAGAATAAATCTTTTTCATCTAATTTTTTTTTTTTTATAAAAAAAAAAAATCAACTCCTCATGTGTCTGACCTTGTGCCAACCCTTCTTACAAGATTCTCCAACAACTTTCACACCCTTTTTGAAAAGGGTCTTCAACTCTTTTGCTCTTTCTTTAACTTGTTTCTCAAACCCACCCATTTTTTCCCTTTCAAATTGTTTCTAAAGAGAGAATAAAAAAAAGAAAATTTCAAGAATGTATGTAAGCTTCTATTGGTCTCAAAGCAAAATGTAAAAGATAACAACGTTTATATAAAAGAAAAATTTGGGCTTAGTGGAATCCAACGCATCAAATAGACATACACGTTGCGCTGTTCCAGAGGGACCTGGATTCTTCTTATTACTCTCTCCGTCCATCTTTACTTGTCCGGTATATTAAAAATAGTTATCCAATAATATTTATTCAATTTGAAAAATTAAGAAATAATTTATTTTACTCTCGGTGTAATCAACATCTAATATATTTTTCAAAGTATTTGATTTAATACATTCAAGGGTAATATAGTAATATATAATAGAGGACTATGGTTGAATTTATCTATTTTTATAAATATCGAATCCGAATAAATATTTAGGGATTAATGTTGTTACTTGGCATATTTGAATACGTTTAGCGGAAACTATGGTCATTGAGCGCTGTGTGGACCTCTTTGGGACCACCTATGAATAAAATTTGTACAAAAAGTCTTGCAGACAGAGAATCTTTTTCATGGCAACATAAACCAACGACTAGCAAGACATGTTGTTTACATTTACATGAATGCCTGTCCATTTCTATACAGCTTGCACATATTTATGAGAAAATGAGATTTTTGATTACTTATAATTTAAAATGGAAAAATAAATAAAAATAAAAATAAAAATTTCTCCTGTTTAACTCGATTTGCTTATAAAAAGATCATAGATATATCTTGTTTATGGCAAGGCCCGCTAGGTGGTCCGGATCGAAGTCATGATTGAACATGACATTTTTGCTATCAGCTATAGCATTTGACATAATGATAAGCGTTTGATCCTAACAAGTGGTATCAGAGACAAAATTATGAATTTGATTCCAAAGAGCAATATGTTGCATATGAGGTAGGTGTTGGGAGGCGGATTGTTGGGTAATGCCAACATCAGCCTATGACAAGGCTCAGGAGGGGGGTGGAGGATGGTCCGGATTATCTGATTCATGATCAAACATAACACTTGCATAATGAACTTAGTTAAGAAATGAAATCACGTCTTTATTATCAATTATATTTTTTCATATAATGATAAACTATAAATAAAGTTGGACTTTTTTTTCTCTTTAAAAAGTAATGTTTCTTGAAGCAACGGGTGGGAAGTGGGCCTTCTGCTTCTAGTATATTCCATTGACAGCTTCAACGCATTAAGTGTAGACAAATTTCTTAAAAGGATTTTAAACTTTAAAGAGTAATGATTCCTTTTGAATCAAATCTCACCTGGCAAATGCTCAATAACAACTATACCTCCCTTTTAACATAATCATATTTCCATGTTTTCCCACATAATAATAATTAGATGTGAGTTTATACGCGTATACAAAATTTTGAGATAATGAATGCACTGTTACGAAAAAATAACAGCTCAAGAAGAGAAATTCATTATCAACAACTCATGATGTATATGTTATTAGTAAGGTTAAAGCATTGTATAATGAATGAATTACAATACAAGACTTTAAGTTTCCACTCCAGCAATAAGAGCATCCAAGGATTAAACCTATGATGAATAATTGAATGAAATTTTCAGCATTGAAGTGAGCTGCACTAAAAACTACTGAGCTAATAATCACTGCTTCCTGCCATTTCATTGTGGAGGAAAGCGCGGTTAAGAAGACACCTCTGTAGACGATTTCTTCTAGCAACGGGGTGATGACACAGTATACCAGGATGCATGATGTTATCGATATTGGACCACTCGAAAGAATTTCCTTCAAGATTGGATTGTTAACTTCCTGAAAGTTCATGAAATAATATTCACTTTCTCACACCATATAGCAAGACAGTATGATGAAGATAAACGAGAAAATGCATCTGTAAATGCATATTTACTTTATCTCCCACGATACTTCTAGATTGAACAAGCTTAAAATGCAAATAACTCGATCAATTACATACACACTCAAAATCAACTAACTTGTCTAGTGCTTTAGTTTTGCATACTTCTAAGCTAAAACATATGTTTCAGCTACAAATGCACTAAACGTTTCAACAATCAAATTGATATTGCAACTGAAAAAGGAACTGAAAACAACTTACCTTAGTACCTACCAACGTGTCAGCGATAATTGATGTTACGAAAACTAAAAGAACCAAGAACACAAAGCCAAGAACTGACGCAAGTAACCAGTTCCTTTCTCTGGTTGGTTGCTTCTCTTGAAAGAAATCACGAAGCTTGAATTGGGGATTCCCGGTACATCTTAAAAGAAGCAGAACCACAATAAGCTCTAACATCTGAAGTACAACTAAGGATAATACCTGTGGTGAAAAACAAGCAACGGTACCATCAAATTGATTAAAATGACAAGTTAACAGACTATTTTCTAGTTGAGAATTTAGACGTTTCAAATGCTTCTACCCGAGTGCTATATGTTTCCCTTCTGAGTTCCACAAATTTGGTTTGATGGAATTAATTGATAAGAGTAAGAACTTCTGTGCCCAACAAGGAAATGAAAGATGCATGATTTTTTTACTTTGAGCCAGTCACAAGAAGCAACAGAGAACACGAGAAATTATGTGTATATCTCTTTAACTTAATCACAATTCATTAAACTAGCTCACAGCAGTAGAATAATAACAGTTTATAACCTTACATAGAGATCTTACTAACCTCGGACTGTGGATCAAGAGCTGAACAATGCAGTATGCTGGTAACAGCAGACAAGGCACCAAAACTTAAAGGAACATGCACACTGAACAGGTAGAAAGCCATGCTGCTCCACAAACTTCCCCTATCACAAGGATTATCTGATTTAAGGACCGAGAATCCCTATTAAGTTGAAAAATGTTCACTTATATTTCTGAATGAAAATATTGCACAAATTTTGGAATAGAAAACTGAGTACAAGCTCTGCTTTATCACCAACCATTTCGTGACAATCCATTTCCATGTTGATTAATCAGTGGAACTAGTTTGATCTTATAAATACAAGTAACTATTTTCAAGAAAGTTCGACTGGGTTTTGAACCACGTTACCCTTCACATTGGTGCTTCCTTTTTCAACTTGATTCAATTTATTAGTTACGCGACAGAATCTATTAATAGACTGAATAACTGAAAAGCTCAATACATCCTATGTCCACATCATGGAGTACTGAGGACCCATCTATCCGCTTAACATATTTCCTGCAGGTTAAGTCTCTCGACCAATTGATATGGATGGTTCCTGGATTATTTTGCTCATGCCTCGATTAACCACCTGGCAGACTATCCAGCCCACAAGCATAGGGTTTCCAGGGTGATCCCGTCCAACAAAGAGAGAAGATGGATTGATATCAAGTGTTGTAACTAGGATTAACACCTGAGACCTCTTTTCTCCCGTCCCTCAAACACTAGCCCATTCCTTTTGGGATCATATTTAGTTCAAACATGATTATCTCATGGCTTTAAGACTTTAGCTACCTGCTTGGGTTTATTGTCCTTTTGGAGTTTTGATCTATTCAAAATCTGTGTACATCAAATAATTTGCCATGACGAATCAATGATAACTCCATATCATCTGTTATGAAAATTCGCCTTCTGCTTCCAGAGTTCCAATTTCCAAGACGGTATTTACTTCAAATTACCTATTGTTTGGACAAAAAATTGCAACAATGTGATCCATAGTCTGTCCTCACTTATTTTATTTGTTCCTGTGTAGCATCAGAGAAAATCCTAAATCTTTGCTTCAATTTATGAAATGAGGGGGCTCAAAGCACACCTGGAACATCCTGGATGCAGTTTCTTCTTAAATTGGGCTGGCCGAGGTACCTCATCTTCTCATATCATTGCTGCTCATTCCCTTTAGGCCGAAGTGTTTGGTACAAATTCTCCATAGGAAGTTAGAACCCCCCAAGTAGCCTGCTTTTATGTAGGAATAGAGTCTGGTCCAGCCCTTTACTCAACAATGATCAACAATAACATGTCAAATTGTTCAAGTTTTGGGAAGCTACATTAAACTTGTCATTAAAGGTAGAATGGTCTTAAAACAAGTTCCATAGCAGCTATGCAGCTGCAGAGCTCCAAACTAACTAGTAACTAACTTTTTCATCTCCCCGTATTTACTCCCTCCCCCCTCCATTTCTGAGGCAGATTTAGCTGTTTTCGGTGGATTCAACTGAACCTATTGCTTCCAGCTTATACCACATAAACACAAAAAAAAAAAAAAAACACAGACTCTGAATTCAGGATTCGCCTCTACTCCACTTGTTTCACTACTATTTCATCTAAGCTACTCAACACCCTACACATCAATAAAAAATTCGAGAAAATTGCCTTTCGATATTTTCATTATTTATTGGGCTTTACCTTGTCTTTGATACATGATACATCAAGAATAAAAAATGACCCAAAAGATATACATAGAAATCTTAATTTATTAACTACTCCCTACATCCTAGTTTTACGTAGCGCTTTTGACCAACATTTTAACACGTATATTTTCATCATATTGACATCACAAAACATTGCAACTTATAATATTGAACATCTAATTCTTTTTTACTTTTAAAATATTGAGCTAGTTTAATCCAATTTAGCTTTAAAATTAGTCAAATTAACTCAAAGTGCCACATAAATTGGACGTAGAGTGCATATTATTTTACTGAAAGACAGAAACCCATACTACATAAATGTTCTCTACTTATACCAATCTTTCATTTCTATCAATTTTCTTTTGCACACTTTATAATGCCAAAATACGGGGAAAAGGGGAGTGGTGAAAGAGAAAGTACCTCGGGGACCTTGTTTTTTATGCAATTGCATTTGGGATAAGCTGTTGATCGGAAGAACTTGGAAGGGTACAAATGATTGTGAAAATCTTGAGTAAATTTCAGAGATGAAAGACAAATTGCAGGTCCACGGAGAAGTAACCCGTTCATATTTCTCTAATTCTTTCGCTTAATTCGACTTCCGGCAACACTTTGAGCTCAGTGTGAGGGTAGAGATTTGCGGTGTCTGGATTAGGCCGGAGAATGGGTGTCAAATGCTTGTCCCGGGTAGCTCACCAAATTGGTCCTTCATATTTGAACAAAAGTATGCAATAACCCAATTATATATATCTAAGTGCTAAAAATAGAGTATAAATTTTTTATATAAATTTTAATGTATATTTATGCGAGCTTAAAATGAGAAGGCATATATATCATATAAAATCAAGTTAAATTACATGTTTTTATGTATTGTGCCAAATAAGAAACATAGGCCTGTCCCCTGTGGAGTGGTAACTATTCTTTCATCCTTAATTAAAAGGTCTCGAGTTTGAGTTTTTTTGAGTATGAAGTCGCTTTTGTTAGGGAGCGTTTTACCATCAAAGTGGAATTTCCAAATTTTGTCCGACTTCAATGAGATACCAGACACCGGGTTATCCAATTCTCCCTTTCTTCAACCATAGGAAGTGGAAAAATTGTATAGGGATCTTGAAGAAAGTGGATTTTCAACTTCGACATAATTTGAATCATACATTAGAATATTTAAATTGCAATAAAAAAAACATGATGTTGCTGCCCAGGATCGAACTGGGGACCTTTAGTGTGTAAGACTAACGTGATAACCACTACACCACAGCAACTTCTTGTTAGAAGCAATCATTTTATATATTTACTTGTAAGTTCAAGAAAAAAAAATGCAGAAGATGTTCCTTGCTGGAATTTTATGAACCAAAGAGAAACTTCATCATTGACAAACTATGACTATTCCATTACGTTGATTTCCTGCTCTTCCTAAAAAAATATTTTGGATTTTTAATTTGCCATTGAGACTTATTAATGGTAAGTTCTATAAAGTAATTCTTAGATTAATTATGTTGTATGAGGCAGAGTGTTGGTAAGTTAAGAACTCGCACGTTTAGAAGATGAAAGTAACGAAAATGAGGATGCTTAGATGTATGTATAGAAATATCAAGAAAGATAAGATTGATTAGGAACAAATATATATACAGAGCAAGGTGGAGTGGCCTACGACCTACATGGTGGACAAGATGCGGAAAGTGAGATTAGGATGATTTGGGCATGTAAAGAGGAGGTGTGAGAGTCCATTGGTAGTGTTAGGTCTAAGAAGAGTTAAAGGTAGAGATAGATCGAGAAAAAATTTGGGAGATGTGATTAGCTAAGAGAGGGTTTATCTTTAGCTCACCAAGGACATAATTTTAGATATTAAAGAATTAGGGTAGAAGGTAAATTAGTAGGTAACCAAATGGTTTCTCCTTTCTTCACGGGAGAACATGATTCTAGTTTAGAGCACCTTCTATACTCCCTCTTCTTCGTATGAGTATCATTATTAGAAAAGAGAAGTACCGAAAACACCTCTAAATTTGATGTAAATTATTAGTTTCATCCTTGAACTATTGACAGCCTTAAAAACACTCATTTACTTGACTAACTGAAGCTAGATACATTCCCGATCTTGCAACATTAGTGAAATGCACCCCTAAATTCTCGTCAAGTTTAGGGGTGTTTTCAACACTTTTCTTGATTTTTATTAAGAACTTCATGCTCCTACAAGAGTTTGAGACCACTTGCTATGTCATGTGGCATATCGAGAGTGTATCGGGGTATATCTAAGTTTAGTTAGTCAAATAGAGGTGTTCTTAAGGTTATCAATAACGCGAGGATAAAATTAATAATTTGCGCCAAGTGGGTGTTTTTTATATTAGTATTTCATTATTATCTTATCTTTCAATTTATTACTATTGTTGTTCTTTTACTTTGACTATTGTTTAGGAAAAATACTACTTTTGGTTGCCAATAATTTTATTTTCTTTAGCATTTTAATCATAATTTGTACTTTTTTTTAAATTTTCAAATATGTTTTGGAAATACCTTTCTTGATCGTAGGATCAGTCGCAAACAATCTTTTTATTTTATATAAGATAAGGAAAAAGATCAATATACACCCCACACTCCCCAACACTTATTTATAAAATGTATTTGAAAAAAATTATGTATTTTAAATACGTTTTATATTGTAGAAATTATCTATTAAAAAAATTCTCAAAAAAAGGTTATACTACAACTAAGATCTCATTACCTTTCCTAATCAATGATCAATACAAGTCTGAAATGAAAGGATCCATCCCATACAATTATTCAACCATATTTAAAATATCAAAAGACTGACCATACCATTAAAAAATAATTTATAAATTAATTTACTCAATCATACAATTAGCTAATTGAAATTAATATAAGGATTTCACATTTTTTCTTCTCCGAACGCCAACTGTCCCAGCTTATTGCGTGTAAGACGGTAACGACGTCAGCTCAATCGGTAATCGGCGACAAATTCAATCACTGAATTCTTTCAAATTTCTCCGACTCCGTCGTCGTCTCCGATTCCAACAACCCTAACCCCCTTAAGAACAAAACAATTAGCATCAATTAAGGGTTAGGGTTTTCAGGAATTATATTCAGTTGAATTGTTAATTTCCGATCGTTTTTTCGTTGAAAAAGGGGGAAAGCAAAATATGACGAGGATGGCGAGGAGTTGTATGCAGTCATTGTTGAAAGTGGTGAATTCGGTTATTGGAATGGTAGGAATTGCGATGATTTTGTATGCTCTTTGGATGTTTAGGGTTTGGCATAAGCAGATGGGTCCTTATCCTCCTCCTTTCTTTGGACCTGATGCCCCTGCACCATGGTAAAATGATGTTGTTTCACTTTCTTACAGTATGTGCGTGAGCTTTATGAAAGTTCGTCACTTTACGTGATAGTGGGACAATCTTTGTTGCTCTTTTTTTGCTTTAACAAAAGCTAGGACCTTTTTTTAAAATTTTGGGTATTGGAGTTCTTTTTGCTGCCTTACTTTGCTCTAACTTTTGATTTGTGTGTTTTTCTGCTTATTGGATGCCGTGGGATACAAAGGGGTGGGGATGTTAATTTGCTTTTGCTTTGTTGAAGTTCATTTCCTGGAGTCATGTTCAATTAACTATACCCCAGCTATGTGAATCCTCTGTATCCCAGTACTCATAGGATCCATTACAGTAAGACCTTACAGAGTGGACTTCGGGTCACACACCTCGCGCAACAACACAAACTACACTATTCTAGTGAGAGCTTGCATCGTCCCACTAGTATAGGTACCGATAATAGGCCACACCATTGGTTATACTTGGACTATCTTTACAATGATCTAGGACCAACTGTGATTTGAATCATTTTATTACCTTAAAATGAATAGATATGAGGATATCGATATCATGCATCATGAATGGAGTGCTTGATGGAAGCACTTATAATAAGAAATTGACTGCCTATGGAAGTAGATGTAGAAACCACCCAGACCTTTTCTTTTTCTTTGTTCTCTTTTTAGTTTCGTTCAGTAAAAAAACGATGGTGTTTCTTTATTTGATAGTAGAATTTCACACTCATACAAATGTGTTGAGAATGATAATTGTCAAGATTTGGATATTCCCATGTTTCATAAGCTGTCAGATGTTTACTCTATTTTTTTGAAATTTGGATATTCGTATTGTAAATTTAGTGACACAACTTTTGTCTAATGTAGGTTCATTTACGCAACACTTGGTCTTGGAATATCTTTGTCCATAGTCACTTGCTCGGGTCACATTGCTGCAGAGACTGCTAATGGCTGTTGCTTATATATTGTATCCTTTCCTTTATTTTACTTTTAATTGATTTATTTGAGTGATCTTCGTCTTTTCAGCTGCCTTTAGTTTGTTGTTTTCTTCGTAGAGGGGTTGTGGTTGTCAGGGTGGAGATGAGTCTGTTTTGAGAAAGTTGCCTGGATAAGCTTCATCCTACTCTGTAGTAATCAGCTAGTAGTTCAGCTGATCAATGGATGCTTTTTACCGTCTTCACCTTCTAGGAGGAAATTGTGTTGATTCTATATCTAGCTTGGACTGCAGAATCTTCATGCTCTACTAATGAGAATAAACGATACTCTTGTTTGCTACTTCTGTCAATGCTACTTGCATGTGACTTAAGTTCTGTTTATTGATATAATTTTCAATAAAAGAACATTAACAATTATCACTTTCTTTGTGATTACCATTTCTATTTCGTTTTGCGGTTTGATATAATCTCTACACCTGTGATTGAGGAGGACAGGACAAAGGAGAGAGACTCTTTTGCAATTGACCATGTGCGAGAAGTTAGAATTAAACGTCATTTTTCATTGGTGCTATTCTCTTTCACCCAAGCAAGCTTTCTTCTTCACTTTCTGGATTTGATGCGTAAGTGTCATTGTTCCCGCTACCTTTTCAGCATATATCTTTATTTGATATTAGTCCTTTTGCTCTGCGGAAGCTTGAGAACTTGGACTTGCTTCTAAGACTTGATATGGGAGATTGGAATGATTTCTAATTTGAAACTATTGGGATTAAGATGAATGCCCTTATTCAACTTGGCAATGGTAAATCAGAAGTGGTCTTTTTTCTTTAAGATTCTTCAGTTAAGTTACTTAATATGTACGTCTCCTGGTTTTGTGCAAGGCTATGTAATTTAAAATCCTGCATCATTGAGTGGCTATTCCATTAACACAGTGATGTTTCTCCTTAAGTGGTATAGTACATGGTTTTTGTCTTCCTACTTCTCATGATCGAAGCTGCTGTGACGGTAGATGTATTCTTTAACAGAAACTGGCAAGAGGTATTGCAATTAAAACACACACCACATATTTTGATCTTAGATATAGAGCTTTTAGTGAACTTCTGGATATTGATTTGTATTTGATTTGACCTGATCAGGACTTCCCTGAGGACACGACGGGGAATTTCGATGAGCTCAAACACTTTATAAAAGATAACTTCGACATCTGTAAATGGATTGGCTTGTCAGTAGTGACTGTGCAGGTCTGTCTCCTTCCACACTCATATACTACAATACTATGATAAATTGTTTTCTTTTCTTTTTTAATTTGGCAATATAATTACTCAAATTAACTCCTTTATATGATTTATCATTAGCACACATCGCTGTCTGAAATGAGTGAGATAAACCAGTTCCTAGTGATTATTACAATTAAGAGCTGTTCTTTTAAACCATTCCTGCATCTGTCCAGTCTTCTGCCTTCTATACTGTAACTTAGATTTGGCTGTTGATGAGAAAGAAGGTTAGTTGATCTTTTTCAGCCATTCCCATGTATTTGTCTTGATAATAATATTGCGGATTCATGTGGCTGGAATTTGTTACTAGACCAGAATGTGTATCTGTTGGATTTTCTTTGTAATAGGCCCTAGTGCTTTTGCATACTTTTCCGCTCCTTCTAATATCTGATGAAATTTTCTTTGTTTTGGGTACCATATAAGCTTAATTTGCTCATCTCATTTGTTCAGCTGGTTGTAAAATCTCACATCAGGGGTTGAAGTCCTTTCAGCCTTCTCCTCCCCCTCTCATATTCTTGCTTATTTGACCATTTGCCTATATCTTTCCATGTGCAGGGGCTAACTATATTATTGGCAATGATCCTCAAAGCTCTAGGACCACATCAGGAAAGGTGTTATTATGAGAGCGATGATGATTATATTCCCGACAGAGTCCCACTATTGAAGAGTTATGTTCCTTCATCTTCTTATGTTGTCGGCGACCCTATGTATGGACCTAAGAATGATGCTTGGAATATCAGAATTAACAGCAAGGTAGGCATTCTCTGCAGATTCATAGGAAAGAATTCATTTATGTGCTCTTTTCGAAAGATATTTGGGTTGATGATTCATGATTTTACTGGTTTGTATTTAATAAATATGCAGGTAGCCAGATGAGCACCAAGTTCAGTTCGGTCAATCAGCAAGAACCAAATTTGCGATACAATCGTTTGCATTGTGCAAAATGTGTGTAAAGTTGAAGGTGGAATTTACATGCTTCCAACCTTTGGTAGAATTCGTATAAACATATGCAGTGCTTGTAAATTCCAATTCCATACACTCTTACACTTGTCGGATAATGTGAAAATTTAGCTGTCAAGAGTCAGAAAAATTCCTACTTTAATCGCCTTATGTTTATATTATATATAATATAATAGTAGAATCATGAAGTTTACCAGTACAAAAAAGATCGTTGAATTCTTTTGCAGTATTTACTTATTTGTTTGTCCCTATTGTTGAGTAACAAAATCAATCATGCTTGTGTTATTATAAAGTAAAAGTGGAGACCATTTAGATCTTCTCAAGTACTACTTATCGTTGGTGTTTCCTTTTTGTTATGATTATAAGTCTATTAAAGATACATTTGACTCAAATGCAGTCTGTTATCACACTTCAAGTGCGTGCATGTGTACTCGGTAACTTTGAAAAAACTTATGTATATGAATATACTTTGAGGAACGGATATATATTTAGTTGTGCACCCTTACAAACAAAAGTATACCTTGGGGTGTTGGTTGAGCTTGCAATCAACATGTATATTCATCACACCCTTGTCCACGAAGCTATTACAATCAACTGTTATACTACTCGCACCACTATGATCAGTCGGACACCATATTATCTCTCAAAGTAAAAAAAAAATTCTCTAAATTAATTTTGTGATCACACTTATTCAATCTGTGGACTAATGTCACCTTATGATTTGAGTGAAAATTTCCAATATATATATTTTTAATATAAAAGCCACTCACTATATATCTAACTCCTAATAATTCTACGAAGAACAGTAGTGATGCCTGCTGAATGGAAATCAAATATCTATCACTTAATAATTAATTATATATTCTCCATAATGGTACTTTTTCACTTTAACTAACTCAAAATTATTAGTTTAGCAGACATTATGACAAAAAAAAATCTTTAAATTACTTTTAATAGCTTTTTCAACTTAGCTGCCTGTTTAATTGTGGTTCGCCAGTTTTAGTTTAACAATTAATCTGTAAATAACTTTATTCAAAAGAATCTAATTTCAATCTTTTGAAAAAAGTGGGAACTCTAAATTAGCGCAATACAATTAATTAGATAAATTATGTCATCTTTAACTTTACGACTTAATTAATTAATATTCTATAATTTTTTTAGCTTTATCAGTATGTACTAGTGCTCTCTACCAATGTGATTAGATTTATTTATGGAAAAAAAGGGAGATAAAATATTTAGAAGAGTGAAACTTATATTAAAAAGTAAAAAAAGTCGTGACAAAATTAGAAATTTCGTTAAAAAATGTTCGAGTGATAAACCACAGAAAAAACGTTACATAATAAAGCCAAAATGATCGGCCATGGCACATGTGACTTCGAAGATACTGAATTTTTCTGTTAATTTCTGATCTTTCTTTTTTTAGATTTGGGGATTGGATACTCTATAACAACCTCTAAGTTTGTAATAATAATATATAATCTCATTTGTTGTTTTCATAAAATACACGATTTTTTTTAAAAAGTTCATCATAAACAGTACTATTATTTGTTTATATTCCTCATTTTATAAGATAATATGATTGTTATGTTTGGCCCTTCACATATTATATCTTAAATCGTTTGGACTTTGGAGTAATTAAGAAGCTGGTCAGGATTAGTAAGATGTCACGTTTCACTCTTTGCGTTGTTTTATACAAAGCACTATTAATCTATATGTTTTTACCTAAATAAAAGAAATTAAGTGAGTGTTCAATTCTCTACGTTGTTTTATACAAAACATTATTATTTATGTATTTTTACCTATATAAAAGAAATTAAGTGAGTGGTCAATGCTCTACGTTGTTTTATACAAAACACTATTACTCAATGTATTTTTACCTAAAATAAAGAAATTAAGTAAGTGGTCAATTATTTGGATAGACAAGAAAGTAGCGCGAAACATGTCACCAAGAAATTACATGATTTGTTCTTCAAATGAGTTGATTTTTAATTTTTATTTTTCAAATAACCAGATTTTTAATTTTTGTCCTTAACAATCAAACGTATACCTAACAGAGTATAAATTCTGTAAAAATGTGAAATATAACTTCAAAAATATTATAAAAAATAAATTTATACATCACAGAAAAATTATGTTTACCTTGACGGACAAAAAGTACAATTGACCCAATATTATTGTCTCAATGACCCACAAATCACCAATGTGGCAATGACTCCAACTTTTAAGATTTATTTTTTCAAGATATTTAATTTTCTTTCTTAGTAGTATTAACTTTTTCTTGTTGAAGAAAGAAAAAAATGTCCTATATTTTGACAATAAATTTGCATTTGCACTTCCAACCACCATTCATGCCACAAATTATGCAGTGAGACATCTTTTTTATTTTATATATAAAAAAAAATAAACACTACTTTTTCTACTACTAAAAAATGCAAGGTGTGATAAAAAGGAAATAGAGTCATCTTTCCATTGTTTTTGAATATAAAAATTCTAATCATTATATCTCTTTCAAATGACTTTTAAACTTGGTAGGTTGTGGAAGTTATGAGCATTGTACTACACCTAGTTATTAACTTATATAGACCAATAATTTAATACTCTATCAATTCTAAAATAGTTATCACATTTCACTTTTCGAGAGTTAATTTGACTAATTGTAAAAGTTAATTTTGACTAGATGAATTAAATTTTAAAATTAAAAATTAGATACTTAAAAATTGTATGGAAAGTACTATAAACTGCAATTTTTTCATATCAATATGAGTTGTGAAGTAACGATTGACAGAGGAGACTTCCATAGCTGGATACAAATAAGTCAGTTAAAGACGAGTAGGCAAGGCGTTAGGCTAGTGCCAGAGGGGTACATAAACACGGACAGATCACATGATTTTTATACTGATCAGTTTTGAGCTGTAGAGTGATGATTGCTCCATCTCTTACGAAAGGACGTGAGGGGCCTGTCTTATAATAAAAGGGGTATTATCTTCTCTGATGTGCGCTATAATTGTGTTGTTTCACCCTAAAAAAAATTGTAACAAGTATTTTGGAATAACGGGAAAAGTTTTTACCTTCATAAAAGTTAATTATGTCTCGTATTGCAAGTTTAACATGACCCGTCTTGGACATATATCATATAAATTGATCAATTATGAACCATTGCATGATATCTTAATTTATGATTTTCTAAGTCCACGCACATATATATATATAGGGAGACAAAATGATGTTAACAAAGCTAAAATGAAAAGATGAATCTTAAAAAAATTTATTCAGTCATGTCTGGTAAATAATTTGGAAATTAAGATGAAGAAATAATACTTAGTGAGTAATAATTCTTGTGTTTGTCTTTTGATATCCAACAACGCTGAAAATCTTTAAAGGTAAAACAATCTCTAGCAAAAAAATCTCAAAACTTCTCTAATTAATTACTAAGAAATAAAAAGTTGTCAGCATCTAATATTTGCAAGTAATAATATTTAGCCATGGGACAAACAGAAACATAATTTATGGTGTAATTTAACTATCTTGCAATTAAGGTGCAAGTATTATTGCATTACATTTTGTTGGTTAAAAACTTCACTCTTGAGTTTTGATGCTCTCATTTTTTTAAAGTTTAGCGTTATGATCCACACGGATGGTGAGTCAAGAAGGATTGACAGACTTTTAGATTAGCAAACTGTTGAAAACGAGGAGCACATGACATTTTAGGCAAATTCTCATAGAAATGAGAAAGGAAAGTGAAGAGTTTTATAATACACAACACAACTTTACATGATACACACTTTTGAAGCTCAATGTTGCATAGCCTGGAGCACATATTTGTGCTAGCCTAGACCAAAGCAAACTATACGTGGCATTGACTTGGATAGGGACAAACTAAATATGGTATCAGAGCATGTATCCCCTCAGTACGATGGTTGGACAAATTTCAATGGGGACGTTGAGTTCCTAAGGGGTGGGGGGGTCTGTTAGGCCTCTTGATGGAGGACATATTGATGAGGGCGAGTAAAGTAGGAATGAAAAACTTTTGAAGATGACATGTACATGATACCTTAGGTGAATCTCATATCAAAATGAGAGCAAAAGTGAAAAGTTTTATAAAACATTAACTCAACTTTACATGATATACGTGTTTTTAAGACTCGATAGTCGATATAACACCGTACAAAATACAAATTTATATAAACCTAGACATAAAATAAATAATATGTGTCATAGACTTGGATCTTGATCTAGTCTGCATCAATTTTTTCTTAATAATAATAATAATAAAAAGAAATCCATCACATTTGTTTTAATTTAATAAAAATTATTAACTCTATGAAATGTTGATTTTTGGCTTCCTTTTTTTTTGTCAAGTCCCACATCGGTGGGTTTAGGTTGGGGAGGAGGATTTGGAGGTTATAAATTAACCTCCTCCCACATTGGTGGGTTTAGGTTGGGGAGGAGGATTTGGAGGTTATAAATTAACCTCCTCCCCTTCATTGTAAATAATCCCAAAAATTTGTATCTCTTCTCCTCTATTAATTAAATAGTCCAATTGGGCGGTGCTTGGAGATTAAGCTAAATTAGCTGAACTCCGTTAACAAAATTCTGGTGTTTTTTTTAGTATTCAATATTATTTGCCGGATTAATTATTCTGTTGCTTTTGTGGGCTAAATCACCCGATTTTTCCCAACATGAAATTCTAGTCAGCAAAAGCTGCCAAACTCCTTCACACCAAACTACAAGTCCACATATATATTTAAGAACAAAGACCCAAATTATCCCAAAACCCAATATAACAAACAATAGAATCATCTATTCTAATTTTTTTTTTAATCTTATCGAAATGACCATTATACCCTTGTGCACTGACAGTTGATTCTCAAAAGACGAGAAGAAAGCTTGCTGAATTAACGCCTTAACCGTCGGTGGGCCACTCTAAATAAAGTAGTGGCACTATCGTTAATAAAATAACAAACGATGGGTCACATGGACATAAAGGGTGTGCTTGACTGGTTGGTGTGAAATATTTTTAGCAATAAATAATATAACTTATATAAGATAAGGTCCATAAATTTTACTCCATTTAGATACACAAATTATTCTAATTGATATTGAGGAGTAGAATTAAAATCATATGCATGTTTCAATTCATACTGATGTGTATGATTAAAAAAAATAAAAATTATATGATTAATTTGTCAATATAATGAATTCTTGTGAACATGGAAGTTTTCCAAAATAAGAGCAAAAAATATTTAATGTAGATATTCAATTAGAATTCATAATTTGAGTGTTTAAATAAAATGTACGGATGAAATTAAAAAAACTGTCATATGTATTCAATTTCAATATTCTTTTCTATTGAAATAAGTCAATAAAAGTAGGAAAATTAAGTTTTCCATTGATTCTCCCTTAGTAGCAGTAAAAGAGTTTATCTCCCTGCTTAACTTTGATAAATTTTCCCCAACCTAATCCATAGAAATTTCATGAATCTCTTGGTGGATAAGTTTGACGACTTAATAACGGTGCAAAATCTAGTTTCTTGTCTGACTGATCTAGTAATAGTTACTAAAAAATTCGAAGAAGGAAGGCACATAAGAGTATATAACCAACCTACTCTTTTGTATAATATATTTCACAATAGTTAAATGGTTGGTATTTGCATTCACATCTAACTAAATTTGACTAAGCATAAAAAAATTCCACATTTGATATAAAAATTAATTTTGTATCACGTAAAACTCGAACCTGAAACCTTTAATTAATGATAAAAAACTACTTATACTCCACCCTTAGCTTCCCACCAAAAAGTTCCATTAACCTTTTAGCAATTTTCCCTCTTTATAAAAATCCAACTCCCCCCAAAATACCCACAGCCAAAACAACACACTGTCGGCAGACACACCTCCCTCTTCCCCTGTTTCTTTGCTCTTTTTTTTTTTTCTCTGTTTATACGCACAACACTCCCTCGGTTTCTCCGCTAGCCGGAAACTGAGGATTTATACTTCTTCTTGTTTTTATAATTCTTCTAGTGACCCACATTTTACTTACATTATGGAAACTCACTTCCCAAATTTCAGTTTCACTAAGTTTTACTCTGTAGTAGCTGTAGCTGTAGTTGTATTTTTTTGGCCGTTCATTGCTTCCGCCGGCCCTCTCCGTCGTGTTGTCGACACACATTGGTACCCTGCTACTGCCACGTGGTATGGTAGCCCCGAAGGCGACGGCAGTACTGGTACGTAACTTCCCAATTGACAAATTTTAGTGTTAAAATGCTTGATTTGATGTAAATTGAATCCCATTGTAGTTTTGAACAGTCACTAATAAAAATGTAGGTTTTGCGCTCTACCAACTGAGCTATTAAAAATTGTTGTTGGGTTTTCTTTTTGGTAAAGTAAGGCTGATTTTGTTTTTTAAATGGTGGAATTTATGTTCAGGTGGGGCATGTGGGTATGGGTCAATGGTGGATGTGAAGCCGTTCAGGGCCAGAGTAGGGGCAGTGAGTCCGATTTTGTTCAAAAATGGTGAAGGATGTGGGGCCTGCTATAAAGTGAAGTGTTTAGACCGTTCCGTTTGTTCGAGAAGAGCGGCGACGGTGATTATTACCGATGAATGTCCCGGCGGGTACTGCTCCGGCGGAAGAGTTCACTTCGATCTTAGTGGTGCCGCCTTTGGCCATATGGCTGTTTCAGGTTACGGTGGAAGTCTCCGTGACCGGGGTGTAATCTCCATCCTCTATCGCCGGTGAGTCATTGAACTGAAGAAAAAAAATTGTCATTTTTTATTCTTGTTGTAACGGTCTTGTTTTTTTTTTCTTTCTATTTTGTCCATTAGTGTTTAGTGATTTGTGCTTGAGTACTTGTATCCCAAAATATTTGTCACATTTCGCTTTATTTTCAACGAGTCAAGCTAAATGAGCTTAATTTTAAGATGGAGTATTTTTGTAAATTGGCTTTCGGAAAATAAATTGTGATAACTATTTTTGGATGGAGGGGAGAGTGTTATAAAGTTTTTGACATGGCAGTGTGCTATTTTTGTTGACAATGACACCCTCAGTTCAGTG
Source organism: Solanum etuberosum (assembly GCA_029582245.1). Lineage (NCBI taxonomy): Eukaryota > Viridiplantae > Streptophyta > Magnoliopsida > Solanales > Solanaceae > Solanum > Solanum etuberosum. The sequence continues at coordinate 89,033 of JAJONR010002863.1, forward strand.
ACTATGTTGGGGTTATTTCTGTCAATTTTTTTGTCATTTGGTGACGATACATTTAGTATGATTAAATATTGCTTTAATAATTTACCCATATTCACAGTTTCACACACAGGAAAAAGTGAATTATTTTCTGTTTTCTGGTGTATTGTTTCTACTTATTTTTATCCTTTTTGGTCAAAAACTTCACTGCTCTTTTCTTGGTTTGCATGAATTTAAGTCTGACTGCTGACCCCACTTTTCCTCCGATCATATTTATTTCTTTATTTTTATGGTGTCAGGCTAGCTTGCTCGCACCATGTTTAATCTAATAAAGGGGTCTATTATCTCTCACTCATTTAAATATCAGATAACTTTGTTCATTAAGACTCGAACAGATGGAAAGATTGTTTTATGTTTTTTTATTGTGGTTTGTAGAACTCTATGTAAGTATCCTGGAAAGAACATAGCTTTTCATGTAAATGAAGGCTCAACACCTTACTGGCTGTCTCTTCTTGTTGAATTTGAAGATGGAGAGGGTGATGTTGGATCCATGCATATCAGAGAGGTACAAATATCTTTAATTGCTAAGTTATTATTTACTGATTAGTCATGTCAAGATTAATGTGATATTTCTGTTATAACTGATATATTGTTTGGATCCTTCAAAAATGTTATCGTACCGTCACTTTTGGAGGATCTGAAACACACAATAATATCTTTAAAGATTCCTAGCAACATATTATACAACTAAACTTTTTATTTGAACAGTCAAACTGAAAAATGAAAGCTTGTTAGATTCATAATGATTTTTGTGAATATTGCACTTTTAGTCAAAAGAAGCTTTCAAGTATTACTATTATAAAGGATTAGAAAACATGTTATGGTCACTCTACACTTTCACTGTTATCAAAAAAATGATCTTTAAGATTAAAAAGCTCTGGTTTAGAAGAGTCTTTACAATTTACAAGAAATGAAAACTTATTATTAAACAAATCCGAATATCTTGGAGCCTTTAAGAATCACATGGTGCCAACAGACAAAAGCTAAATCTTTGTTTGACATTATGAAAGATTCATTTGGCCTACTTTGATACTCTCTCTCTCTCTCTGCCACAATCACACCATTGTTTTACCAAAGAATATATTGTGTATCTTCTTCTTTTTTGAGTATTAAAAGTTTATCTCCATCTTGGCTTGTTTGTCCAAAGTAATATTATGCACTTTATATCACTGCTTTTCCTTTTTATCACTGTTGTTCAATAGTGCAAAAAGTTGCCTAAACAAAGTACATTGCAAAAAAGTGTCATTTTTTCCTCATTTTTCTATTAAGGGTGTGTTTGATATGGAATCTTTTTCATGTTTGGTTGGTCAAAACATTTTGGACAACATGGAAAAACAAGTTCCTTAAAAATCAAGAATAACTTTTCCGTGGGAGTAAGAAAATCAAGTTTCATAAATAGCATTTCAAGCTCATTGTCTCCTCCCCTATCCCCAACGCCCTCCACCCCTACCCTGGACACCTAGTGACCACCCTAACCCACCCCTATAAAGTTTTTCAAGATTTCATATATGTTCTTGAGACGATATCACTTGCTTACTTACCAAACACCAGAAGTATCAGACAAACAAGAATTACTATAAAGATTCTTAACAATTGCTAAATATTTCAGGCAAGGTCGAATCAATGGATAGAGATGTCACATTTATGGGGAGCAAATTGGGCCATAATTGGAGGGCCATTGCAAGGACCATTTTCAGTGAAGTTAACAACACTCTCAACAGGAAGAGCCCTTTCAGCAAGAGATGTTATTCCAGGCAATTGGTCACCTAAAGCTACTTACACCTCGCGGCTTAACTTCTAATCCATCGATTGCGCGCGATCTTTTCTACCTTATTTTTCGCCAAGGAAAAGTAGCCGTTTGGATCGATATAAGTATAGTATCCAAGGCTCTTTCTTGGTTGTTAACTTTTGTTTTTGTGTGGTTAGCTATAGTTAACAAGGTTGTCAATAGTAGCCTTCTCCAAAGGAGAGTGAGCTCTTTTGCCTTGTGTTTTTTTTCTCTTCTTTTGCGTGAGGTAAGTTTGATTTTTTTTGATGAACGTAGTATCCGGGTCAGCTTTCGTGCACCTCGACTAGTTTCACGGAATACCTACCACCTCCTACCAGCAATAGGTACTAGGTAACTTTGTCCACCAAGGCCAGGACTGATAGGAAAGAATTACCTAGTGGGGGTCCTTTGTGTTTTTTTTTTTTTATAACTGAGGAAGATATAGAGGACCAAATGAATGCACATGTAATGTAATGTTGAAACATGAATGAATTATGTGGGGGACCTTTCTGCCCTTTTGTGTAGTTTGGTTCTGTTTCTGATGTATTTTAATATGTTTGTCACTATTCAATATGATTGCAACATGAGAAATTTGATAAAAAGTCATCAACGGTCACTATATATATCAGACAAATTCTCATCTTGTATCTTTGGAATCAAATTAATGCAAATCCAATACTTGTTAATTAATATTATTACCTTTAAAATGTTTGGTCATATGCTAACCATATTTAGTTTTGCGTCCAACTTAATTTTAAAAGTTAGATCATTTGGTGAAAATTATCTAAGATCAAATAATTCGTATTTTAAAAGTTAGATCATTTGGTGAAAAGTATCTAAGATCAAATAACTCGTTTGTGAACGATATTGAACTCTAACACCCCTTTGTATGTTTAGGACTATGAGCATCTGAAATGCGGATAGTATATTATGGGGACCAATATGAGATAAACGAAGATTTGAGATAAATATGACTATGATTATCATACCAAGAAATGAATTTGGAATTTAGCTCAATTTAAAGCTCAAAAGATAAAAATTATCCAAGACTTTATGAAGATCGAGAACAATTCTATCTCAATCAATATGAGAACTTAACACGCCCCCTCCCCCCACAAAAAAAAGCTCTACACATGCGTTGTGGTCATTTTAAAGAAAAGTCATTTTTCTTCATAGACGTTTAAGATAAAATGGAAGACAGAGAAAGATTATGACCTTACTCTATTGGGAGAATGTGGTGGGGTCTGATTTCAAGATTGGGCTAAAGCAATTGGGTGACCAGTTGGCATGAATGCATAAATTTTTGAAACAAACTCACCTCTACTTTTTAAATAATGTATATCGGGAAATATCAAGAAGTACACTCTCTTCATCTCAATGTAAGTGTTTTAATTTTCTTAAATACAATGTTTAAGAATAAAAATAATTTTTTAAATATTAAGATCTTAAATTTAAAATAATTATAATTTTTTACATTTTGTAATCTTAAACTTGTCAGAGAATGTTAAAATTAAAAAAATTCACTAAATATGAAGAATGATAATGTTTGTCCACACGTGGAAGCGGTCCCAATAACTAAAATTAAACACTTCATAAATGGGATTCAACTGACACACACTCTTATGCATGTGCCCAAATCCTCCAAAAATAAAGGAGAATTCACACTCGAGCAACCGTTTTGATCATAAATTTTTTTTAAAAAATGAGTTTTTTAAGTTTACGATCATTTTTTAAATTAAAAATTATGTTAGGACATGCATTTTCTTAAGAAAAGAATTGAAGTTTGTGAATGAGAGTTTCAAGAACTCAAAAATTGATCTGAATCAATTTTTGAGAATTTGAAGATAAATTTTTAAAATCTATGACCAAACATATAATAGTAGCCCTTTCCAAAGGAGAGTGAGCTCTTTGCCTTGTGTTTTCCTCTTCTTTTTTGGGTGTAAAAGTTTGATTTTTGGTTGTTTGTAAGGCTAAGTTTAGTGGGGGTCCTTTGTGTGTGTTTTAACATAGAAAGGACCTAATGAATTAACATGTAATGTAATGTTGAAACAAGAATGAATGATGTGGGGACCTTTCTGTCCTATGGGTAGTTTGGTTCTATTTCTTACAATTTAATATCTTGTCACTTTCAATTTACAAATTATATTATTTATTTATTTTTGATAGTTTTTTAATATTAATTTTCACATAACAGGTTCAACCACAAAATTTAAGGACATTTTTATACATAGATCTATTTTCTTACGATGGGTGGTCACTATTTTTAAGAGAAGACGTTTTTCTTGATAAGCGTTCAAGATAAAATGACAGATTATCTTTGGGTATGGAAAAATCTTTAAGTAGAGTGTGTTTTCTTTCGAATGGGAGCCTACACAGCGTACATTTAGAATAGCCGGACTCCGACACAAATACCAAACAAAAACCCAAAATAAAATGGAAGACTATGACCTTAGTGAATTTCAATATTGGGGCAAAGCAATTGGGTGGCCAGTAGTTATGAATGCATAAATATGTTGTGAAACTAACACACCTCTATCTATCACATGCAATCAGTAAAGAATTTAGTTTGGAAGGTTGACAAGAATGATAATGTCTGTCCACACGTGAAACTGGTCCCAATAACTAATTAAACCAGTAACTCTACTTCTAGTTAACTTCATACCTCTTTCATTTATTTTTATTCGTCCACGACTTTGAAATAATAAATAAAGTGTATATTTTATTATGATACACATATTAATTAGTGTATAGTATTTAATAGACTTGAGAAATAATAATAATTTGGAATCAATAATTTAACTGTGAGGGTAAAGTATATGTTAAAATAGACAAGTGAAAATGAACGCAAAGACGAATTTGGATTCAATTGACACAGAGTTTTATGCATGTGAATGGGCATGTGCCCAAATCCTCTCAAGATAAACAAGAATTCACACTCGTGAACATAGAGGCCACTTAGCTAAGATTCTCAAGATTTCTCTTTGACATTTATGTAGAGATGGACAAATTTGGGGACACAAACATTCAACTCTTTGGTCCTTGTGACAATAAACTACTATAAGGAATAGGGGGTAACGTGGACAATCTAGAACCTTTTTACACAATATGTCATTGCATTTTAATTTTGTAACGGTAATTTATCTTATTTTTTAGTTTCTAATCTCAATCTCTTATAAACGACTACTTATAGTTATCTTTCAGGTGATTTGATATTGTAAAAATTTTTAAAACTCTAAATTTATAGAAGTTACTTGTGACAATGGTTGACAAGAAAACATACAAAGAGAGGGGTGGTGTGGATTCTGAAAATATGTTGTATATATAGAGATCAAAAATTACTTTATATATATATGTATTAAATCTTGAGCATTCTTGACAAAATTCCTTCACACAAACACTACATCTAAATATGACTATGAATAGCATAAGGGTGCATTCAACAATCAAAAGTGGATCATGATATATTCTTTGCTGGAAATTGGGAACAGAGTACATGACCAACTTCAAATACGGTCAAGTGGCTGAACGCCCCTCTCCTTACGATCAAGTGACTGAATGTAACACTGACCTTATGTGTTAGGCTCACCTAGTATCTATAATCTATACTAGTTTATCTAACCATAATCTCTTTGGCCTTATATTTAGAATAAAATTATCAATGGAGAAATAGCTTTGCACACACTTCAAACAACAAAATTACCGTCCAAAGCAATTTCGCATCGTCTATTTTTCCTTTTCTCTGTTATTTTTAAAACTCAAATATATCAATTACTACAGACCTACGCCAGGAATTTATGCACATCATAAAAACAAAAAGCTTCGAAGCACAGAGATAGCAAGCTGAAATTCCTGCTATAATAGCTGCTTTCAATTGTATAATGGAGAAGGAAACAACAAATTCATCTTGTGACTAAGTAAAAAGAAGCCTAAACACATCAGGAAGAAAGGCCCTGGCTGTAGATCATAAGTCCTCAAAAGTCCAGTAGCTCTTATTTGTAACTAGAAAGAGAGCAACAAGGTAAAAAGAATGAATAAATGATGACGACTCTAGAAATGTGTAATAAGAACTAATTGGGCTAGAAGAGAAAATGCAGTATTGGAACTAACTTATGCAGTTGAGGTAGAATCACTTTCTGCAACTTTTCCATCTTCGACTGTAGTTGGTGTATCTGCCTTTGATTCTTTTGGAGTACCAACACTGGCAGCAGCTGGAGATCCTTGTTGCGCAGCATCTGCATCCTTGACTGATGAAACAGCCTTGTCAATAGTAGCAGCTGGAGATCCTTGTTGTGCGGCATTTTCCTCGTTCTTGGCATCATTAGCTGCTTTTCCTTTGGGACTTTTCTCATTTTTAGCATCCTTAGATGCCTTTGGTGTTGCGATTTTCTCATTTTTGCCATCCTTAGCCTCCTTTGGTGTGGAAATCTTTCCATTTTTGGCATCCTTTTCTTCCTTCGTATCCTTGGTGTCCTTTCCGTCCTTGGCATCCTTGCCATCCTTGCCATCCTTGCCTTCCTTTCCATCCTTACCATCCTTGCCTTCGTTTCCATCCTTGTCTTTCTCAGGAGGAGGTAGCATATGTGGGGGAGGGTTCTGCTTCAGCTTGAGAAAAAGTTGGCGCATTCTAGACAGGTCAGTGGGTTTCCCAGGCTTTGGGCCCTGGATGACTGAAACTGAAGGCTTCTTCTCCTCCTCCTTCTTGCCTCGCCTCTTCTCAATATTAGGGACCTCACGGGGTATAATCTCTGCAATTGCTTTAAAGTATTGTTTGTGAGCTTCTTTGTGAAATTTCTCTTGGTTGGCCAGGTATAACTGCACAAAAGCACATGGATGGTCATATCCTATCAATTACTATTTTCACATAAAAGAGGTTTGAGTGCAAGCAGTTACTTTCTCCCTTTCTCGGTTATTAGCTTTTGTCGATTCACAATTGAGCGTCCGTTTTTCATAAAATGCTCGTATATACTCCTCAGCTTCAGCAATAATCTGATTCCTCATTTCCTTTTCCTTCTTCTCCTTCTCCTCAAGATAAATGGCATTTTGGCTGCAGAAAATAGACAGGAGACACTATTAGATAGCAAACATGCTCGATCTTCGCAAGCACTATATGCATGTTAGAGCATTGGGCATGAGTATGCAACTGATGATGTATATCAAGTAAAATAGTGTAATATGTTTACAAACTTTATAAGAAACTGAATTTGATCTGAACCTCCTTGAGGTTCCAAATGCAGTTCCTCGCTAAATATCTCAACTATATAAGTCACTGCAGAAATTTTAACCAATTAACATCATGTGGTTTGCCAGCGGTAGAAGTAAGTTAAACATCACTATTTTCTGTAGAAAATGATAATTTTCATTCATAGCCTGTTGAAAATCTCACCGGAAAAAAGAGAGGTTAATTTCCTACAGTTCTATCGATTGTGTTCAAAATATGTACATATTATCCTAGAAAGGACATTTAGGAAACAGAACAATTCAATCACAATCATCGACGACAATAATAGCATTAACCAAGAAAGCAGACTCTTGTCATCTGCCCCCTCCCTCCCCTACCCCCAAATCACAATCATTTACGACATTAATAAGACATTAACCAAGAAAGCAAACTGTTGTTCACACACTGAATCACCAAAAAAGAAAAAAGGAACAATGAGAAAATCAGAGCTGAACACAGGGAGCTAGATATTTAAATTTCTAAGATCATACATGATTAAAGTTAGTCTTCTGCTCTACTAGACCAACATCACTTTCATACTCTCCTCTTTCATGAACTGTTAGAAGTCTTATTGCAATGACTGGCTTCTTTCATACGATGACTGATCCAAGATGCCCCAGAGACATGCAAAACTCTAGCTACAAATTAGTAGTATGACATTAGTTTGGTCTAGTAAGATATTAGCTCCACTTGACATCTTGGAAATTTTTAATGGCAAGTTTTAAAGATATTGTTACTTTTTTATTTTTTTTGTATCGTGCAGTGTAGAAACTCAATTATGGTAATCATTGCAGATACCATCCAGCAAGTCTCAGAATGATTCTGTGTTTTAACCTCTAAACTGAAAGGAGTTGGCACAAATCAAATTACTCTTGATGCCTCCTTTCTAATTTATCTGTGGAACACCGCTACTTGAATCTAAGATGAGTTTGATTCACAAAACAACACATTCTGCAGTCTAAACTTCGAAATGACAAAGTCAAATAATTGTCAGTGTAATTTTTCTCTTATATCCAACAAAATAACACAATCATCATTTCAAGTTGTTATCTTTGGTATAAATCAGCAGACCATTGCTCTAGTGTTTGAGATTTTGAACGAATGTGACTCAGGAATGAAAAAAAAGAAGCATTTAAATCCATGAAGATGGAGAACAAGCTTAATTATTGATTGCAATCTATTGCACTGTGAGCAGCATTAATTACCTAGTCTAGTTCCTCTGAACTCATAAAATCAAATAAATGATATAGCTCCTAAACGAATAATAGATGCATGCTCACTATATTGTACCAGAATAAAATACATAGTGTGTCCACCATATTTTTTTTGTGTAATTCACTAGCAAACTTGAGTGAGTTGAGCTAGTGGTGATCCTGGCGCATATCAACAGTGAGGGAAGGTGAAGTTGCATTATCCAAATTCTACACGTTAGGATATTCCAGAGTAAGTGCAGCTAATGAAAAGGGGACTTCGTATGCTGTGTGCTTTTACGTCACTTGGAATGTTTGGTCTCTAACAACTTGATAGCACCTTCTAGGAAAATCAGAAGCAAAGGAGTGGCTGACCTTTTGTTCTAATTACATTTATTCAAAGGATTTTAATTACTTACACTCATAGTGTAATGAATCTTTTACTCCATCAATGTAATTTAACCTGTTATATCAAGTTGTTTACCCTTTTTTTCTAGGATAACAATCAATGTTATTAAATAGACTTACCTATAATTACCTTTTACACCATCATATTATAGAACTTAATTAACTCTTCTCAATATAAATACTCTCCCGAGTCCTTGACCGCTCAAATACTGGATCCGCCACTTTCCGTGCATTATAACATAAAGTATGAGTACATTTGACTCTTGATTCATTAATTCCACTGAGAGCTAAGGTCATATATTTGCCATACAAGGACTCAACAAAAGGCATATTAAGGCAATTGACGTCAAGCACAAATCTAAAAAAAAAATTGAAAAAACCAAAATTGGAAAAAGCTCAAACATAATTCAGCATAAATGAAGCCAAAAGAAATACAATTAAGCATACACATTGTAAAACTTACCGACGCCATTCTCGAAAAGCAGCACCTTCCTCACGCATCTCGGTAGGGTCAGGAAGCAACGGTCCATCAGTACCGGATGAAAAAATGCCATCCGTATCAGCTCCGAGATCATATGGCTTAGATTGCACATCAGATCCTTGATTACCCTCCAATGTCTCATGAAAAGGTGAACCCTGATACTCGCGATTAGGAGATGGAGCAAATCCACTGTTCTCCGGCGACTGCATGTTATCATGATAGTAATGCTGCTGTTCACCTGCAGAAAAATCATCTATATCCGACGGTATCGGCGGAGGAACACCGCCGCCGTCATCGGCGGAGGTAACATCGAACTCATAACGCTGGGAATGGTCGAACCCATCGTAGTTGTGATCGTCGAAAGGACTTGCCGTCGACGGGATCTCTTCCATACCTTCGGCGTAGGTTTGTTCGAAATTCTCCATATTTGTTGCAAAGTGTTTGAAAAGGTCCCCAGTGAAAATGTGGTTCTATTTGTATATGCAAATGAAAAATGCATGTTGCTAACGAACAGAGCGGTCGCACTGTGGAAAAAGTCTCTTTTTTTCTGTCCACTTGTAGCTTGCTAAATTTATTTTTAAGCCAAAAATATATAGCATTATATCATTAAAATAATATAATACAAATAAAATACGCTATATTAAAAAAACCTATTTACTTTACACAATATAATAGGTTGTGAAAAAAGCTATTTACTTTTGGAAAGTGAGGATTGATTATACATTGGATTTGTAAAATGAGTGGATTAAATTGAATTTGAACAGACTAAAATTCATTTGATTAATAAATAATATGTTCAAAAGTTTTTTGTTCAACTCGGCATAAAATTAACCCAATTTGTTAAACTTGGCATAAATTTTAATTTCTTTGTTCATTTTTCTATAATCCCTTTCGAGAATTTGGCATATAGTAAGATAAGTCCTTTGAAGCAGCACCATAAATTACCTAATTCACTTGGCATAAGTTAGATAACTTTTGTCTCACTTGGCATAAGGCTCCATAGTTGTGATGTGAAACTAGATCCACTAAGAGCCGATTTATATCCTCTCTACGCCTCTTGCTTAGGCTGCACCATCCTGTAGCAATTTCCCTCCTCCTTGGTTGTATGTTTTCATGGAGGAGAAGCTTAAACCATGAAAGAAGCTTTTAGATTAGTCATCAATAATTGTTGTTCTGTGGGGTAGTGAATTGTCAGCTTTTTGGTGGTCTTTATTCCTTTATATAACATGGAATACCCTTGAATTCAGAATAATTGATTTTGTAAAGCTTGAATATAAAATTCCATTAAAGTAAGTAATGCAACTTCTGGTCCTTCTAGGAGCTTTGACATTTGATGTAGAATATGCCTGATGGTTGGAAGAGCAAAACCGACGAATTAATGAGTTAAGGGGAGCTGTTAATTCTCATGCTGGTGATGCTGAACTTCGCATAACAGTCGATGGAATCTTGGCACACTATGGTGAAGATCTACTTTTGTATGCAATGCTCTTATTTCAACATGCTTGCAACTCCTATTTATCGTCTTTGTATTACTGTTCTTGTCAGTAAAATAAACAGCTCTTAATGTTTCCATTTCTCCGATGATCTTGCTTTAGTCAGACCTCTCCATCCACCCCTATCTTCTCCTTTACAAAACTAGGTACATTCTAATATCCATTTGACATTTCCTTCCTTCCTTTTTTCTCTTTTTCTTTTCAAGGGTTAAAGGTGATGAGAAAAGATTATTGACTAATTTTTTCCTGCAAGTTCTTAAATTTCTTGCCACTTGGTTGCAGCTGCTCATTAATCAGTTGGAGCCTTTAACCGAACAACAATTATTGGCGATCAACAACTTACAACAGTCATCCCAACAGGCCGAGGATGCTTTATCCCAGGGAATGGAGGCATTGCAGCAGTCTTTGGCTGAGACTCTTGGACCTTCAGGTTCCTCTGGGAATGTTGCAAATTATATGGGTCAAATGGCCATGGCAATGGGGAAGCTTGGAACTCTTGAGGGCTTCATACGGCAGGTGCTTAATCAATCCTTTACATCTGTTTTTATTCCTTTGAAATCATATTCTTGATTCATCATTGACATGTCAAACTTGTGCATCTTTCTATTGGTTAACCCTTTCTATAGTTGTCTCCTTAGAAAAGAAATTGAGAGATGCATCCGGAGAAGGAAAAGGGAGAAGTAATAAATTCCAAATCTCTTTGTTAGATTCTCATATTCCAATTTAATCCAAACAAACTTGTCTACTGCGCCATATTGTTATTATCATCAATACCTTTTGAAGTACAAGTGATGAGGGGCCTGGGAAGGGAAAGGGAAGGAAAACCAAAGTTCCTGCTTAGAATTGAACTCTTGCTTACTCTAGGGCAAGTGAAGCTAGGAACCGCTCATTCTTATTTACTGCGCAAGATAACATCTTTGAACAACTTTAGGCCCCAGCCAAACAAAAAGTGTCCAGTTCACCTTACAGTACTCCTAGCCAACTGATGACATATTCTCCTGTCCACTAGAATGACCAGCTACCTGCAGTTGCATATTTGCTGCTGAATGCTGGCTGAGAACATTTTAAGTTTTACCACTCCTCATAGTAGCTCGGTGACAGTGAATTCAATTTTTTTAGTCATTTGAAAGTTTCAGAGAGCCTATAAGGTGCTTATTCCCTTGTTAATTTAAGACTAGTACATACTCCTGCTGTGAAATATTTGATCGATTCTGACGTCCGTAGATTTGTGATTTGGCGATAATAGTTGCATTTAAGATCTATCTTGGGGATTCTCTCTTCCAAGCCTTAGGTTTGTGTATTTGTTTCGAAGACGGATGGGGAGGAGGAGGAGGGGTTTTATGGGTCTCTTGCTCATTGCTTTAAGACTGACTCCTATTTAGTAATGATAATTTACATAAATTTTCTTTGGAACATATTGGGAATCAATAGCAAATCCATCCATGAATTCACGGGTTCTGTAGAACCTATGCTTCAGGGTCGTACCATACACATATGTGTGAGTGTCTGAGATATACATTTCAAAACTCACTTTCTCAAATCACAATCCGCCACTGCCAGAAATGTGTAACCACATTTTGCAAATGTGTGAAGATTTTTTCGTCTTTTATTTCCCACGTAAATAGGCTAACCTATAAATTAAAATGTCCTTTCAGGCTGATAACCTTCGGCAACAGACATTGCAGCAAATGCATCGCATATTGACAACTCGCCAATCAGCTTGTGCTCTTCTTGCTATCACCGATTATTTCTCTCAGCTTCGGGCACTGAGCTCTCTGGCTTGCTCGTCCCCGGGAATAACATCCACTTTCTTCTAATACACTGCTCTAAAAGACCCTCGGTGACATTGGTAAATGAGAAACCTCTTTGTTGGAAAGCTGAGCTGCTGGGGTTTAATGAGTACATATATTTATATAATGGTATTTGCGACATTGTTTCATATTTAACTAAGATGGTGTGTGATCAATGAATTGTTTTTGTATTTTAGCATATCTAATGATTCCAGTTAGGTTAATGGAAATGAACATTCACTTATAATACATCCAATTTTTGCATTGTTATTTAGTTATTTTTTTTTTCCATTGTATCGTTTGAGATTGAGGCGTAGTCGTTGTTATAAAATTTCTATCTATAGATATACATGTATGCATTTTTTTTTTGCCCTTGGTGTGTACGTAATTGTATCGTATACATACCTCTAATTTTGTATCGCGTATACTGAGATATTTAATTCACATAGTTGTATACCTTGAAGATATACAATAGTTGAATTATATTTGGTGTATACTATTAGGTGGTAGTAGTTTACGATGTCAAGTAATTACTCTTTCCATCTAACAATAGTTGTCTATTATACTATTTTGAGATGTTCCACAATATTTGTCTACTTTATGAAATTAATGGATAATTTTACACTTAGTTTCTAATTTACTTTTTTCATTAATTATTGTTATTCTCTTGTTACATTTTTCAAAACATTATATGTATTATATTCAAAGGGTGATATAGTAAAAATTTTCTTAAGTGTGCAAAATTAATAATAAACAAGTATTGTTGCACAGAAGGAGTAGTTTTTAATTGCATCGGTTTTACCATTATAAATTCCCTTACATTATATATTAATGGGTGATATATCCTTCTCTTCTTTTTGGGTATTTCAATTCCGCCCAACTAATAACAATATATCTAGTGTAATTTCATAAATAGAATTTGAAACGGTGATGCATATGCAATTTTATCTTTACCGTTAGAATTTATTCAGAGGCCTTTTTTTTAATTTTAATTTTACCTAATATGTTTCTTGGTATTTTTTTGACATGGAACAACATTGCCCTTTTTGTCCAAACCATTAACAAGCATATGAAGACATCAAATAAAATTGTTACTTATTGTATTCATCATATATAAGAAATGGGAATAAGCACACACGTTACCGTCAACGTGTGTGCTTCCCGGCAATAAATTAGAGTTTAAGGGCAATTTTGTCATTTAACAATTTATTTTTAGCTTTTCACAATATACTTCTTATTTAAATTTTTCAAAGTTTACTTCTATATTTTTTTAGTAATAATTAATTATTTTTTAAAATTTACTTCTAAATTAATTTTTTTCAAAGTTTACTTCTATATATCTGTAGTAATAATTAATTATTTCTTTAAAATTAAGCTTTTGTTAAAAAAAATTTAGAATTTGAATATACTTTTTCTAGATAAGACATATATCTTTAATTTATAAAAATTAACACAATCATCCAATTTGACTAATTTTTAAATTTAAAATGTATATATTTAAAAACCGCATAAAAATTGCAATAAGTTATAATTGACAATTTAAAATAATTAAAAGATATATGAAAAATTATGATAAAAAAACATATTGTAAAAAGTATAACCACACAACTCTACCTTCATAAATTCAAATAAAATGAAAATATATGGAGAAAAAAATAGGACGTTGAATTGAAAAAATGAAAACATAATTAATTATTTTTAAAATTATTCTATTATTACTGATAGAGTATTACTAATGTTGATAGACTATACATACAACTTAAATAAATTATCAATATACACTTAATATTTATTGAGCCCGTGCACTGCATCGGCTATCGATTACTCGTTTCCTTAGAAATTTGAAAGATTGGTCAAAAAATATTTCAATATTTGATTTAGTACAACTAGAATTTAACTCCATACGCTACAATGTAAAAAATATATCTATAAGCTCTAGTCACTAATATTGGTATATGCTGAACATTAAACTTATTGGAAATTTAATAATAATTATAAGTTTACATATTATCATATGTTCAATTAGATTGATGGTCTAGAAATTCTTATTTAAATCCTAACCGATTTTATTAAATTGATTCAAATTAATTGAAAGTCATATGGCCATGTCTAATTTAAACCCCAATTCATTTTTTTCCAACGTTCACAATAGGATATTCAACGTCCACAATATTCAAAAATACCCTTCGTCGATACAAGCTCTTCTTCCCGGCGAACAACCAGAGCTTCGTCGTCTTCTTCCCGGCGAACAACCAGAGATTGATCGTCTTCTTCCCAGAGAACAACAGTACAAGCTCCAGAAGCGAGTCCTCGGCCACGATCAGACGGCTATGTTCATCAATTCGTTCCAATTTGTTGATAATCTCTGGTATATTCTTTATCCTTGAAAAGCAATTCAAATTTTGAATAAGGAAATTGCCCTATCGTTATCCGATTATTTCCCCCAATAAACCCCTTTCAACTTGTATTAGAGATAGAATCTTGATCAATTGCTGTACTTCTCCTGTTTTCTAGTTGCTTGCTCATTTTTGCCTATGTTTTTACTTCTTGTTCAGATTTTCTAGCTTTCATTGCTGCTTTTATAATATAGCTGATCGTTCACTCTCTCTTGTTGTTAGTATTGCTTTTTAGTCTATTATTGGATTTTCCAGTTTTCTTGATCAATTGCTACCTCTGTTTTCAATCTGCTTGTTTTTTAGCTGATTGTTCATTTCTAATTCGAGTTTCCCCAAGGAGGAACACTTGGTTACTTTCCGTTTCGATAGTTGCATAAAGATTAGAATTCTGTGTTTTTGGCTAATGTTTTTTGCTTTTGCTTGCTTCGGGCTTGAACATGATTAGTGGTTTATTGCTTGTTTTGATTAGTGGTTTTGCAATGGAAGACATATCATCCAAATGTTCATGATCTGTCCTGTTATTATTCTTCGAAGAACTTGCCCACTAATTTTCATTACTTCGTCAAATTTTGTGAGTTATGTTGTCTTCCCTTTATGTGTTCTCGTTAAATTTACAAAAGTTTCATTAGTAGAATAAAATCTGTGAAATAATTGTCCTTCCCGTTCTGTTCTAGACAACTTCATGTGCAGTTGAAAATGAAGCCATAGTGAAAAGCAAATTACTTATTGAGCTAGACTGAATAGTTTTTTGCTTCCATGTTCCTATGATGGTCCTTTTCTATGATAAGTTCTTCAATAACTATTTGAACTTCTGTTACACTTTATATGCTACGTTCACTACTCCTAGCTGCCTGTTGTTTTTTTAGCCAATAATTTGTTTTGAAATCTGTGACTATATTAGGGAAACAGTGATTTGGTGGGGTTAGGTGGTGTTCATGCACAAGCTTAGCACTCCGTTTTTGGCTCCCTTCATGATCTATTGTTGGGAACTTCAAACAATCATATCTTTGCCTCTAGGTCTTGAAAGCAATATCAACCGAAGTGTATCTGCTCTGCAATTATGCTTTTATCCGTAGAAAAGGTTTTTTTTTTGGCACTCTTCTTTTGTTTCATTTTGTTTAGCAAAGAACTGTTCGACAAACTTTCTTGTCTTTGCAAAAAGGTGTCATACTTTGAGAATTTTTTCATTCTAAAATAGAAGTAAAAATTTGATTGTTTATTTTGTTGACTCCTCCTATAAGAGCGTTTAAATCCTTTTAGATCACTCTGTGTCTCTTTTTTTGTTTTGAAACTGGTACTTTTAAGATGACTTTGTGTCTCTTCTGAACAACTATATGGCTGGTTTGCTATGCAGTTACTATCTTTGATAGTGCTTGGTCATCCATGAGCTTTAGATGTCGTGTCGATTTTTGAGGATTAGGCATCATGCCGGTTAGATGGAAACAATAAGTTGAGAGGTGTGAGTTTGAAAACATACAATAAGTTGGTGGGAGTTGAGCCATCCTTTTTGTTTTGGGTGAACCTTCAAAGATAAACTGGTTTTTTGCTTATCCATTTTTTGCTTCTACTCTAATTTCCTCAGTATTTTCGCAGTTGCTTCTTCAGTCTCGTATTTTTCCAAACCAGCTTATGAAAATTGCTTATTTTGAGCCAAGGGTCTTCGGAAACTGCCTCGCACAAGGAGGCTGTTAATCATGCTATGGTCTCATGGCCACAGTTCATCTACTAAACTCAAGGATACAGCGGTACGAGCCTATAGAACAGATCCTGTTCAAGTAAGGTCGTTATCGTTTGAGTTTAACTGATTACACCTAAACACAGGATCAAGATAATATCCAACTTGATACTCTGCATACTATTGTCAACATTCTCAAAACATCTAGAGTTCCCCTCCTTCCAAATTGTCCACCAGATGCAGGCAGGAACATTTCTCCATCTACTTCTGTTTTTTGCCGGTAGACCTGCCTCCTCCCAACTCTCTCTTAAGTGCTTCTGAAACCTTTTATATGCATAGTCCATGAAATGCCTTTGAGATTTAAGAATATTTTCCAAAGTTTTCTTGTGTTCTTGCATTGTAGGAATAGATGATTAACGGTCTGCCTTTTCACCGGAAAAGAAACATCTGGAACACAGAAAGCAAGCTACTTTGTGTGGTATTTTTGTTTTCCAAATGAGCTTCCTAGGCCAGTTGGGGTGGTTCATCATTCTGTAAGTTGCATCAACCTTGAAAGAGCCACTGTTACTGCCCAACCACCATTATACATCCTCCTGTCTGAAGCCCAGCCACCATAAGAAGTAAAGTGAAGCTTTCTAGTTATGAATCAGAATTTTGATAATTCTGTAAGCATGTATGGTCTAGATTGATTAGAGATAATGTATTGTACTTGCTTTGTTCCCAATGTACAAGGGTTAGATTGTTTAATTTATATTTTGGGCTAATTTGAAGTCTTTTTGAAGGTAAAGAAACTTTTGGAGAAATAACATATGTTGTAATATTGCAAACTATACTTTCTTGCTGTAGTCTGTTGTAGTCTTGAGGAATTTCTTTTCACTAGCATATAAAATGGGATTGGGAGAAAGTAACTTTCTTGTTGGTTATTCGGAGTTGTTGAAGGTACAACACTAAGAACTCGGTGAACAAATAACTGTATGAAGTGGTAGTGTCCTTCCCAACTATGATGGATTATCAAAGTTTGGTGTTATTGGAGCAGGTAATGGAGCCAGGTGCTAGGGGATCTTATTTGAAGGATTAAGAGAAGACAAAAATGTACAAGAAGCATAAGGAGAACCCAGAGTTGTATACAGTTGAGCGCCTAGCAAAAGATTACAGGATCATGAGGCAGAGGGTTCATGCAATTCTATGGCTGAAGGAACTTGAGGAGGAGGAAGAGAAGAAGCTTGGGCGTCCATGGGATGACTCGGTTGAGCTCTTGCTTGATGCATGCCCAGAGTAAGTGAATTAGATTCTAAAGTCATTTCCTTTGAAATCCTTCGAGATTATGTAACAACTTATAACTTCGTCCAAGTTTGATGTTCCTATTATTATTTTTTGAAAATGATACTTTGTTAATGTTTATTACCAAAAGGGTACCGCAAAAGTATATAAGTTGAAAACATGAGCATATCAACAGTCACGACTTTCCACAAAATCCAAAAGAAATGCTGGATTTTCCATTGTATATGCTCATATATCATTAGTACTATAAGTTTTGTATACACTTATACTTTAGAAAAGAAGTATGTGATTTTTTCTTTTCCAAAACATTTATTTTTTCTGTCCTCCAAATAGTCCCCACATGATGCAAGTTGGGATAGTCTTACAAGTTGACTTTAGTCTTCTATCAGTTTTCTGTCCCCGCCAACAATTGAGTAGGCGTTTCACAATTCACATGTTGAGGTGTCACCCAGCTAACTCCAAATATAATTAAAAAAAGAGTCCAAATCTTTGAAGAAGTTGCAATGCAAATAGAGATGCCCAATATTTTTCTGGTGCCCCTCTCTGTGATACATCTTGAGTTAAGCATGCTTCTTTTTCTGCTGTCTATCCAAAGCTGGACTTTTTTCGGGTGCTTTTATTCTTTAAAACATTTTCCATGGGCATTCAGCCTCCCATTGTCCTGTTTGTTTTTTGCTGTAGATTGTAATAGCTGAATACACCACTGCTGCTGGCCATCCACACTTGTGCAAAAAAAAAACTGCAATGGGTGCATTTATTCCAGAACCATATTGTATAAAACAAGGAACACTTCTTTCAGAATCCTTGTATCCAGCCATCTGTCTAACTAAAATTTGATGTTCTTCCCATTCCCCACCTTTAGCTCAATATTCTCATTAAACTCATCCCAGTATTTGCCACACGGCTAGGCCTCATAGCAGGTTTAGGAGACCAGAATCCTCCAAAGCCATTTGCCTAGGAGCCTTTTATTGTGCAGCTTGAGGCTTTTACATCTCAAAACTGTGGGCCGTTGAACCAAAGTATAGTTTCTTTCTTTGCTGCTGAGGCTATGTATTCTGTCGCGATGTCTATGATTGTATGTCTATTGCTGCTGAGGCTGTGTATTCAGCCATTTTGTTGCTTTTGATAGTTCTGTCCTCAATAGAGAGTTGGAAGTAGTACACAACTGGTATTTGTTGTTTTATCTTATATGAACATTTTCATCTGCTTCTTTAATGTTGCTTAAGCTTCAGTACTTTGTTTTCTAGTTACCGTAATTTGGTACAAAATGAATAAACTTATTAATTGATAAAATTTTGTAATGTCAGTACTTTATTTTCTAGTTACCGTAATTTGGAACAAACTGAATAAACTTATTAATTGATAAAATCTTGTAATGTGAGGTGCCAGAATAATGAATCTTCGAGTCTACAATTTACTTTTGTTTGCTTTGAAATGAAATAATTTAGTTTCTTTTAGCATCTTTATAAAGTCGAGTATGATTCAAGTCTCTTGCCAAGCATCTCCCCAACCTAATCTAACCCCCTTCCCTTCTCCCCTCATTCTCACTGGAAAAAAGGAGAGAAATTTCCGGTTTGCAGCCAATATTTGAGGGGTTGACTTTCAAGCAACCAACTGATTCAGATATCGACCCTAACAACTAATATTTTCTTCAAGAAGTTCACCTGGAGAATGTTGCTTGTTAAAGAATGTATGCAAACTAAAACTTAGCATTGGATGGAAGATAAGTGTGCATTTTCTTGCCAGATAAATACTTGGCGGCAATCTTTTCTTGAATTAGTAATTGATTTTATAGTTTACATAATTAGCTTATTTTATGTTCCAAGAGATTGACATTCCATCATGCAGGATGGCAGAAATTTACTGAGAGCCCAATTGTAAAGTCAAGAAATCATATAACTAGGAAAGGTCTCTATTTGTTGAGAATGAGGTTTAATAAATATTAGTAGTAGGGTTTATATTGATTCAACAATTGTATTACTTTTTAGTGAGTGAATTGAAATTACCAGTGTGCTTTGAATCAAACTGTTACAAATGTTTATTCAGTTCAACTGGAAAATATAAATTCACTTTAATCTGGCTTTAGGTTGTTCAACTGCCTTGCATACCCCTATGAATGGGTGTGGCATGGGTACATGTTTTTTGAGGATCCTCCATGTACTAAAAATTAGTTAAAAAATCCACACACGCTTACCGGATACTTACAAGTTACACCCGTAAAGAATATGTACCTTTTCCAAATTTATGTGACCTAAAGAGACACCACAATCTGTGTACAATTGGTACCTGTGAATGAATCATGCCTGCAGTTCTCAAGTATTGTAGTTCACACTTTGGCAGTATTGTTATGACATTGAGGGAGATGATAGAATATTCATGTGTTCATCACCTTGAAAAGTTGGCTGAAGACAAGCTTTTGTGCTTTGATATTGTTACCCAAATATCTTTTACCAACTTGATGTCTGCAAGTCGATATGTATTGACATCTGCTTCTGCCTTGGTGATTTACAGAAGATACTACATCTGATTTGTGTTCCAATTTCAATTGATTATCCACAAAGTTTGCTATAGTTCACGATGGCTGATATCAGTCCAAGTACATCAACAGATGCCGATACTGAAGATAAGAACAGGGTAAGTCAGTTACCTCTCAAATCCATATCTAGTCATTATTTAATTTTATGTTTTGAACTATGTCTAGTCTTGACTTCAATAAGTCCAAATTTTGATTGATTATGACGACTTTGTAATTTGAATTTGGTTCTCCTTTAAAACCTGGTTTGGCAAGTAGACCTTTTTCATTTTCCTATATCAAGGAGAATATAAACATGTTTAAACTCTTTTACTCGGTAATAAGTAAAAGAGAGAGATGTCTGTAATGTGAAAAGAGAGAAGAAGGCACAAGGTGTGGAATGTTACTACTTACTCCTCTAGCTCCAATGCGGGTCATTTGGAAAGAGAGAAATGAAATAGGAGAGCTTTTGAAGGGGTGGAGATGAGCTTTGCACAATTGAGAAGTCTCCGATCCCTTATATTCTTTTGGTGCACCTATGTATTTCCTATTTGTATAGTGTATTGTGTGTCCTTTGAAGATAACTATTTTTTGTTGGTCTCTCCTCTCTGGGTTATGTCTTGTATACAGCCAAGTTGGCCTTGTTATTATCAATGAAAACCTTACTTGATCAAAAAACAGAGAGACATGTCTGTAGCACATTTAAAATGAAACTGGCATTGACATATAATCTATGTTTTTAGTAATAGATGAAAAATCAACCAACTCCTTGCAATACTATCCCAGCAAAAGTTTCTTATCTATTTCTGCTTCTACATACTGGGTGGAGCCAATAGTTGAGGATGAAAGTAGGCTAATGATGGGTCAATGGAGGAAAGACATGGAACCTTATGCCTCCATTATCTATTCAACCAAACTAATGGTTCATGATGATCCTTATGCATTGTTATTGAATGTTGAACTTGACAATGCAGTAAATGATGATTGATGGAGTTATTGAAATAGAGGAATGAACGTTGAGGGTGGAAAGTGTGGGGGGAGGGAAGGACGAAGAGTCTTATTTAATAGAAGAGGGACAACGAGGAGATATATGTACCAATAATAAAAGAATAAAGAGAGGACATCAAAACACGGTTTTCACGTTAGGTAGGTACACTAGTAAGGGGTATTAAGAACGAACACCTTACTGACTAGGCTTTTCGGACTAAGCTACATTATGTGTGTTGTTTATATACGTGGGTAGAACATCTTGAAACTGTTCTTCCTGCTTGATAAGCAGCATCTGTTACCAAACATCTCAAGAAAAAATAAAAAAACACGACTTTAATCTAATACTAAGACATTGTTTTGATCGATTTACCTAATTCCTAGATATTGGATAAGAACAAGAAATAGAAAACATTCCTGATTAAAGAAGACCATTAACTAATTCATCCAGACTTTCCTGAATCTTATTGTGTAGCTTTTATCCTTGAAACTAATCTGTATTAAAAGTTAATGAAAGTGATATTTGATCTCTGTTGGTGCAGTTCCTAAATCAACAACGGTGTGCCATAGCTTCTGATGGAAGTGACAGACCGAAAGATCAAAAGGTATCACATTTATCATCACATATCGAATGATGGAATATGAGGAAAAGAAAGGTTTATATGATATTGAGCTCTTTTTGCGCAGACACTCCATAGACTTGCTCAAAATCGTGAAGCTGCTCGAAAAAGCCGTCTAAGGAAAAAGGTGAGTCCTCTTTCTATGGCACTATTTGCAGTTTCATGTGATATACACTGTATTCATTTTACTTGAGATTAATATGGAAATGTAATTAACAGTCCTTACGTTAGCGGTCATCCAAAATCTGCCTGACTAGATCTTTCCATTTAAATTCTATCTGGTGGGTCTTGAAGTACAGTATCATAATACTAATCAAGATGAAAAAAGAAGGTTCAATGTCGGAATGTATTAGTTCAGAATCTAGTCGACCCTGAATAAATGAAGGATTTGATCTGTGTATTGTAACTTTTGTCATATTGCCCTCGCAATAAATGCTTGTAACAGTCAATTTAAAAGCCGAAAATTCTGATTCAGCAGTTTCTCCCTCTACAAGTGTCACATAATGAGCTAAAGTGTCACACTTTCAATGTGTATCGAACTTCATAGATGGGTGAAAATACTATATATATAGCGGTATCAATACTACATCAATGTGCACCGATTATAATGACATTATATCCCTATATTGTTTTCTTGTTGGTCCAGGCATATGTTCAGCAACAGGTTTGTTCAGTAAATCCAGTAAATCCTGTGTCCTTATCTGTTTCTTTCTTTGATCACCTAAATATCTAGCACCTCTGTAGATATTAGCTCACAATCTCTCTGATCAGTTTTTTGAGACAATGTTTTTCTTTCCCCAAAGGGGATATTTATTTCAGGTTCAGGAGATCAATCGCAGTCGATGAGTGGAAATGGTATGCTCATCTTTTGCGTTCAGACTTTTATCATTACAAGTTTTTCACTTCTTTAATATTGGATAATCTAGTATGACTGATTTTTCAAAAATATGAACAAAACATTATGGCTGAGTAACGATGTGCTATCACCAAGTACAAGTAGATTAATGGTGGAATTGGTGAACCTTGTTAATGATTGTATATTCACTTTCTATTCTATATCCTTTCTGATGTGTTACTTATTAGATACTCTATAGATTTGCATGTTAATGGTGGGCTTCCTTACTTCTTTTTTTCGTTGTTTGATTCCATTGTTTTATTTTACCACTTGATGTTGTAATTGAAATTTAATCTATCGATAAAAGTACTATTTCTCCTAAAGACTTTCAGATTCATTAGTGGTCTTCATTTATCGTAATTGTCGAAGCTATATATGCCCATGTGTTTCATCATGCCAAGGAAGTTATTGCCTGAAGGCATTGGACATGTACGCATTTCATTAAAAAGAAAGGGAAGTTTAACTTTGATAAAGAATGGAGTAGAATCTGAACAGAATAGGGAAAGAAGTTTAGTTTGGAGGTTATTGCATTCTTTTTCTTTTACCTTTTCTGGATAACTCAAATGCATTCATTAATACTTACCAAGATGGTGCAGGAAGTATGTACAGATAGGGTGTCTGCTTTACACATTCATCTATCAAGATAGTCCATTTGTCTGTTTTCTAGTTGCTTGCTCATTTTTGCGTATGTTTTTACTTCTTGTTCAGCTTTTCCAGCTTTCATTGTTGCTTTTATAATATAGCTGATCGTTCACTCTCTGTTCTTTTTAGTATTGCTTTTTAGTTTATTATTCGATTTTCTAGTTTTCTTGATCAATTGCTACCTCTGTTTTCAATCTGCTTGTTGTTTAGTTGATTGTTCATTTCTAATTCGAGTTTCCCCAAGGAGGAACACTTGGTTACCTTCCGTTTCGATAGTTGCATAAAGATTAGAAATTCTGTGTTTTTGGCTAAAGTTTTGGTTTTTGCTTGCTTCAGGCTTGAACATGATTAGTGGTTTATTGCTTGTTTTGATTAGTGGTTTTGCAATGGAAGACATATCATCCAAATGTTCATGATCTGTTCTGTTATTATTCTTCGAAGAACTTGCCCACTAATTTCCGTTACTTGGTTAAATTTTGTGAGTCAGTCTTCCCTTTATGTGTTCTTGTTAAATTTACAAAAGTTTCACTAGTAGAATAAAAGCTGTGAAGTAATTGTCCTTCCCGTTCTGTTCTAGAGAACTTCATGTGCAGTTGAAAATGAAGCCATAGTGAAAAGCAAATTACTTATTGAGCTAGACTGAACATTTTTTCGCTTCCATGTTCCTATGATGGTCATTTTCTATGATAAGTTCTTCAATAACTATTTGAACTTCTGTTACACTTTATATGCTACGTTCACTACTCCTATCTGTCTGTTGTTATTTTAGCCAATAATATGTTTTGAAATCTGTGACTATATTAGGGGGAAACAGTGATATTGATCAGCTAGGGAAGATTTTTTTGCGGCCTTTGGGACCCCAAAGCCTTCACAGTGGCATGATATGGTCTACTTGCCGGATTATGTTGAGTACCAATATGTCCCTGGACAGCCATTCAAAACACAGTTTCCGACGGCTACTAATGATTGCCTGGATCTTCTGTCAAAGATGCTTACTTACGATCCAAAAGCTAGGATCTCAGCACAGCAAGCATTGGGGCATCGGTATGTTTATTCTTCATCTGTTCAGTTTGCACACTTGCGGTTGACGTGGGTACTGAAATTTTCCTATCTTTAGGTACTTCTCATCAGGACTTCCACCTACTGAACCATCTCTACTTCCAAGACCTCCCCCTAAGCGAGAGCCTGCAAATCCTAAGCTGTCAGATCTCAATCCACAAGATGGTCCTGTGGTATTGTCTCCACCAAGAAAGTCAAGAAGAGTAATGCCTCATTGCGAAGGATTTGAGGCAAATGTGCATCCAGAAAAGATGGATGACCATGGAAATGAGATCCGACAGGCTGCTGGTGAGAGGAGTGAACAAGTACCCATTTCACTGGATTTCTCAGTCTTTGGGATGAAACCACCTACTAGACCGACCATTAACAGGTATTAGCTGATACGCCTTGCAATAGCTTCTACTAACCATGGCTACATGTGTTGTACTTAATTGGTAATATGGCATTGTTGTTATCCTGTTGGCTGATGCGTTCCTTTGAACTCACACACTGATTGTGCTCAAGTAATCAAACTTTATTGATTCTCCCTTATCAACTGGAGCAACATACTAGAATAGTTGATTAACTAAATCATTGTTTTTGTCTATTTTACTATTAAGTTCAATCTAACTAGGAACTATTGCAATTTCTCCCAGCTGTTTGTCATAGAATCCATGAGGGGAAATAAGTCTGGGATGTATATTTTTAATAATATGCGAGTTGTTCGATTAAGAGTTCGAACTTTTTCCTTAAAAATTTGCTTTCTTTTGTTCTTTTTGCGAAATTATTAATTCAGTAGACAGTTTTCAAATGGTACGTCTATCATGTTTTCAAGTACCAAGTCCTTTATTTGTTAGTATTGATTCTGTCTTCAGACGGGTGTTGTTCTAGGGTCGATTATCATAATAGTTGAGTAAGATCTGTTATTCTTTTAGCTCGAGTTTTGTTTATTTTTAGTATGAATGTCTAAATGGGTTAGGCGAAATGGTCTGATGGACCCTTATACTTGTATGCGTTTGTATTCTGGACTCTTCTACTTGACCCTTTGTCAACTAAACCCTTAAACTCAATGAAATTCAACATAATAAACTCCTTTGACCATTGACCAAGCTTATGTGGCAACTTAATTGTTTACTTGGAACAAATGTGTGTTTTCATGCATAAAAAGAGCGTAACACAAAAAAAATTAGATAAAAAATAATTAAAAGAAAAATAAAAATACAATAAAAAGACCAAAAAAATAATTCAAAAATAATATTACTTGTATCTTCTTTCCCCCACCTCCTCCCCGTTTATTTTTCTCTTACGTATCGGGGGTGGGGAGGGGGCTCGAGGCAGGTAAGTCCTGCCTCGGGTCGGGGGGAACTCAAGGCGGGTACGTCCTGCCTCGGGCCGGGGGAGCTCGAGGCGGGTACGTCCTGCCTTGGGTCGGGGGGGGGGGGGGGGGGGG